>DWTT01001404.1:0-11810 GCA_018250895.1 Carterocephalus mandan | reverse complement strand
GCCTACGGCTCGGGCTAGCAATATCGCCTCGGCTGTAATTATCAACTTACCGCACTTGTATCATAATGTACTATTATTTAACTGATCATTCACATTTTTATGTTTCTATATCATTGTTGACAACAATCATCATTGAAGTCCATATAAATTGTAATGAAGATCTAATGGAGTTGGTCATAATTCTCTCTAGTTTTTTTCTTATAGGTGAATTTTGATTTACTACTTATCCTTCAATACCTAGCCTGGCATGCGTCCGCGCTAAATTGGTTATATTTCATTTCATCGCCGAGACCGCTGTAACCACTGGTTGGCTCAATCTAGCTAGTTAATTTTACCTAGCTTCGTTACGATGCAGACCGGACAGCTTAATAACACCTCACTATGATCACATTAGTTAGTCAGATCGGGAGCGTGAGACCCTTAATTAAAAATTAAGAGATTAGTGCTTTGTATTTGAACTCTTTTCTTCGCTGTTTTTGAAAATGAAAGGACATCAAAGACAATAATCTCTCTTAGTCGTTTATGCCTATTTTGCTGTTTGCGTTTGTTTATAATACCTACATTGAATTCGAACTGAGCTTACGGTTTTACTTTTAGCCTGCCATTTATTAGACGGTGTTCTAATTGGCAATCACTCGCACAAACGTGCTACAATCGCGGCCTACTCATCGCTATATTATTTCTTTAGTTGAACACACATTTATACTTATTTAATTAAATTGAGATGTTACATTCTAAGTTAAGTTAGTTTTATTATTATAATTTATAATAGTGCCTAATATAATTACGGATTATAATAAAGGGATTGTCCCAACGGTTTGCTAATGTAATATTCAAGCAAAACCAATCGCGCAAAACAAATCAATATCAAGAATATCTGGGCAGCGCCATCTTGAAACATACGTACATACTCGTATATATAAGTCAGTCGCTTGCGAACTCCTGCAATCGATTGTTCCGGTGGCCATGAACCTGGACCACCTCCCGCAGTGAGAGGTGGCTCTCACACGGAGCGTGTTTCACGGAAATCAATCCACAAAAGTATAATAACATCACGTTTCCTTTTCTTTGGCACTTAAAGCCGGGAACGTAACTGTAACTCCGTTTTTACTTACGATCTGAAGCCGCGATCGCTCTAGTCTAATTGCTCGGTTTGATTAAGTGTATGGCCGATCACCAAAGGCGAGGAAATTACCGCTATTCATTTGATAGAAAATCATCGCTGCGGTCGTGCTAGCGTTGTTTCTTACGTCCGGTGACGCTGACTGAGGCTGGCGCTCTGGTGGCCGTGGAAAAAGTTGCTTCCACCGAGAACATCGCGTTTCACGTTGCGTCACTAACTCACTAGTTTAAACGCTTCTCGGAGGTGAGCTTTGGTTACAAGATGAGCTATAGGCTACATCGCTAGGTTTTCTAACATGCCTCGAATGGCAGAATTTCTCTTTTGCACCACATCTGTAAATGTTTTCTCTGGGGCTACGTGAAACTTCATAATTGTATCTTTTAAGGTCTTCTAAAATAGCTCAGTATAGAGTATAGCTCATAAATTCATATTAATAAGCGGCGCGGTTGTAAATGTAAATTTACGAGCGCTTGATGGCAAATGTATAATAGGTATAGCTAGCTATGGCGTCTATTACTACTGACTCAGTAGTAGTCAGTACTACTGTGTACCTAGGATGTTAAAATCTCAGGGTGGAACCTATGACTTTTCTCAGTTATGCACGTTAATCATTATACCTACATAATGCACCCTGGGTCGACTGGCAGTGAATGCTTCTGTGAAATAAATTAGCGATGTTAATACAAGTTTATAAAACGTTATTTTAAAACCAAATTAAAAAAGAAACATGTAACTACCCTTACCAACAATACAGTACGTAACTGCCGGCAGCAAAGCAGACATAGATCATAAAACGAAATAGAGAAAGTTGTGTACAGTATATTACATCAGCAACATTTCGCAAATTCGAGAACTTTAACAATAACAAGATTGGTACGTCTCGAAAGTAAAAGAGCAGCTGCATCTTGTTCCCCTCGCTCTAATCATTATACGGCCAAGGGTCGTCCAATATAGGGAGCAATGGCCGAGCCTCAAACGAAAAAAAGACAATATAATAAAGGACCGCATCCAGGTACCCCCATTTGAGACTTTTGTCAGAGAATGACGGTAACACCATTATCTTCGACAAACATTTAATTTTGGTCTGTAGACTAATCATTATTTTGGTAGTATAGTACAAAAAAATTGATGTGGCGTATTTAAATGTATCTGCAGAAAATAAGGCTGATTATGTAAGTCTATATAAAGGACAAAGTAATAAATAAAATGACTTATGACTTATTCACACCGCAAAGATAAGCAAGTGCTTCGCATCCATTAAATGTGTTACATTGAATATCTAAGACAATGGTCACTCTATAATATGCAATAAGCACAATGAGCTTTTCTTAAATTGTGCGAGACTCGAGTCTTCTTTAATTGAAATTATTGACTCACATCGGATTGGTTGTCACCTTGTCTGTGGTTGTCATTATGAACATCTTCTATCCCATATTTGTTAGATTGTCAATGTTCCGAGGTTAGATTGCATTCTGTTCAAGGACAAAAAAGAAATGGTGGAGGCTTCGTCATTACGTTATTTATTAAGTTAATGAACTTTCTATCATTTCCCGAAGCGTCCCTTAGTGTCTGACAGTAATAGGAAGTGCATTAAGCTATTAGCAAACAGTTATCTTCCCCGATAAAATATAGCCCTATCTAAGCTCAGCTATCTGAAAACTCATAATATAGGTAGCCGAGAGGTCTAGGTTCAATATTTTGTTAGTGTTAAGAAACTTCAATAATGTAGACAACTTTGAATAAAACTGTAAATTATTTCTTTATTAAGTAATCTGTTTTATAGTTGGTCAATAAGTACTTAATTAACTGTTTTATATCACGAACTTTCTTCAATAGGTATCTAACTTTTAATATGCAAGCATAATCAATTCATCATAGTACTTAAGTACAAATCTCATAGGACTAGTATTTCCCCTTCCTTCTTAAAATTATCCTTCCATATCAATATTAAGTAGTAGAGACGATGTACATAAATAAAGCCGTCCAGTCACATCATAATGTATGTATGTCTATGCTTACTTGCGGCGCCGAAGTCCCCCCCGATTGTCCGGAGAGTTGGAAGTGCATTATGCTATTAGCAAACAGTTTGCGCTCCCCGCATGGAAACAGTATCTATCAACTGAGGTAACCGCATGATAAACTACATTTAAGACATGACCGTAATAGCTTGTCCGTTTACTAATTCATCAGTCAGATTATGTATGTTTGTGCTAAACACGCTTATGTGCCGTAAGAGTCGCTGGGTATTATTATTTACTATTATGTTGTATTTTGTACTTGTACCATCCAGATCCTGACACATCTCTTCAAAGCACACTCATTCTGTTCCTAATAGGGTGCAAGTTACCGATTGTACCTAGAGCAGACGTACATTAGATATTAGCAATCTTTTATGAGTACAAGTTCATAATTCACCTTACTGAAATGAGCACTACACCGCTGAACTGAAGTTACTATGGAATACATAATAATTTGAAGATGGTTGAAGTGAAGTAGTTTGGCAAAACATACAATAAGATAAATGTATAAGGCAGAAGATTTAGGGAATCCGCATCAGCCTTTGACTAGCTCGATGTCAACACAACGGATACTTCATATCCGTAGTCATAAATAGACTAATTTGCTAATTGAGACGTCTTAAACGGCGTTTATGAAAGCTAATGACCATGTCTGGAGTATGCGGAAGCGCATCATGGTTACTGCGTTTAAAATCAATTAAAGAAGAGGAACTATACAAGTGAATAGGTTACGGATTAAATGGTTATGTCAAACGTTTAGGCCATAATCAATCATACACCTTAATTGCAGAAATCAATCTTTTTTCCGAGGCAGTAATTTTATGTGGATCTGAAGGTTTTCTTTCACCCCAAACCTACCTATTACTTATTGGACAATATTTCTGGATGCAATAAGACAAGCTTTTGATATATCAATATGTGAAACTTGAAATATGTAAACATGTGAATCGTTTTCGTCGTCTCAAAAGCCTAGACTAAACAAACTCTTCGGTGAAACTTTAAAGATACACATAAATTATGTTGTAATATTTTCTGTTTACAATATTACATATTACATATTCCTCTAAATAATAACACACTCGGGATTCAAGATAGATCTTAAATCTCTATCTAGCATGTAAATTTTGATTTATAATTATACATTGAACTATTAAATTACAATAAAAATATAATAAGTGAGTCGTTTCCTGATCACGGATCATCTCTGTTGAACAAGATTTGTCCAAATACTATAAATAGTTTTCTTTTTCTATTAAAAATATTGAAAGGTCTTCATACGAATAAGTGTGTTAGAAGTAAAACCCATTTACAAAGCTTTGCAACAAACAACAGCAAACTTACCTACATACATCATGCTCTGTCTCGTCTGTTTGGCACGTTATCATAGCAGCCAGTACGTGGTCATATTATTTGCGATAACTGAGCTTACTATCTTTGGCGGGCGCTCTTTTCGCCAAGATCAGGGCCACGCGGTCAGCGGCCGGTTACTCGTTCATGGTTACTCCGCTTGCCGTCAACGAATGTTTTTTTCCGTTTCTTGCCCTCGGTGTTGTCGCCAAGAATGATATCATCTCACGATTTATAGCTCCTATTTGCAGAGTAACTTTGTGACATTCTACAGTACTGTTTGTTTCTTCATTAGTTATTACCGGTTTAAAAAACAGGATGTTGTAACAGACGTAGTATTATGATGTCAATATTGGCTAACTCATGTGAGTTGAATTCATTTAAAGTATTTTACGAGTGTTTTATATGCTTACAAATTTATTTATTTCATTACATGCACACACTGGTTTGGTTATGTTACTTAAATGCTCAAGGGTGTTGTTTTCGTCGCCCCACGGAATGAAAGAAATCCGTTATAAGTCTTATCGAATCGTATCTAATCATTCTGATTTACTGCCGTAACTATTGTAATTTATTGTTGTTTATGTTTAACCATTCCTTTTGTTGAATAAATAAAAATTGTAATGGGTCAGAATTACTTACGTGTATTCTCCGGAAATATTACTTAATTTTATCGCTGAATTCTATATTGGTCTTACTATTAATGAAGATACGTAAGCAAGTATGCAATGAAGACAATAGTAAGACCAATTTTGAACATTAAAACGCACATGTAACTTTCGGCGTAGGTAATGGTGGTGAGTAGTGTTTGATATTGTGGAATTGTAGTAGAAGGGATGTAGTTTATTCTTACGAAATTTAACTTTACAGATTACATGAGTAAATTGGCCACATTAAAACACAACTCACATAATAAATTGAAACCGGTTGCCGCCAAAAGACCAACCGTGGATAACCGCGCTAAACATTGAGCTTTTGTGTGCTCGCTCAGCCGTCATAAACAGCGCTTCAAACCTGTAGTAAAGTATTAGGTAAATCAATTTCCCGAGCTCAATCGGCAAGTGAATTTCCCGTGGTATATTAGCGAAGTGAATTTTCGCGAGTGTATTTGCTGAAACACTGTTGTTACTTGTAGCGTTGAGTCGCCGTCGCGCGGGCGCGTATCGATCGCTCGCGCGGCCTGCATACGAATACGAACCGCCCTCTGTTTAGCCCCTCACTCATCAAACCACTTCCTCCAAAGTGGACCCTCAGCCCTTCGTTAGTGTCGTGACCTCGATCATGTTTTGACATTCAAGTATGTTAAGAAAATCGACTGTTTGCTATGTAAAAAGTTTTTGTCTACTCGTTCAATCGTTTTTCAGAATTCAGATTCTCTTCACCGAGTCACTTGCTTTAATCAAGCGAACAGAATGTTTTATGATGAGCAAGCCTAGGTACATTCTCCTTTAAGATGGGTTCATGGATTATGGTCATGATGATGACGTTGATGAGTGTATGAAAGTCCCTTCGCGCAAAAATTAATGAACCCCAATTATAAGCCTCTCTTTATAAGGATTCAACATAAACCTCAATGTTATTGCACCCAGGTGAATATGAAAGTTGGTAAGTTTCTTGAAACTTTTCCCAATTTGCAAGCCCGAGGGACGCGAGTGACTCCGTGCTGCCGAAAATCCAGTAGGTATGTACATTATTTTTGGTAGTAAGCGTAAGTAAATACGTGTTAAACATGAAAATTATTGGGTCTCCCTTCAACACTTAATTTGTTATTGCTCTAGGACAAATTAGCATCTATCTAGATACATTAGAATTACAAACATACTGTATTGCGTTGTTACTATTCGAAGCGTCAGCCTTACGTAAGTATTGATTTCTTATTTTATTAAAAAATTTAAAACATCAGGCACATTTAATCAACGTGAATCTTCCTGCTAGCTTGGCACGCTTAATTACGTTTCAGGGTTGGCTCTTGGCTCCCCAAAAATTGCCGTAATTTTCCAGACGACAACGTGCGGCCTTATTTTGTCATGAAATGTCTCCGAACAGTCTTCGCCCCCTTTAGTAGGCTATCTCAGCGACACGAGCTGAATGGAATTTGTATTTGTGTCAATCTTATATAGGGTGCATATTTTCGCAGAAAATTGAATAAAATTGGCATGTTTTCTTTGAGTGATTCGATGTAAATCGTATCCCATTTTTATAGACAACATCTATGTCAGATGCAAAGTAAAAAATCGTTAGGTGAACGAACTCTCGTAGCATATTATTAGCATAGATAGATACAGAGGTTCACAAGTACTACCGTATCGTAGCGGCGGAAATAAGCAACTGGCAGCGAACGAACGTGGGGTAGTGCCATCTGATTAACCTTTTAAGTAACTGATATCACAAGTGCCAGTGTATTGACTACTTAGATGAATTGCGTACCTACTTTGAATCATGCCCTTCCGCGACACAAACGAGATGTAGCAACTTGTTGCTTTCGTTAATTGAAACTACTTAGCCTATGTAAAAATAAACTTCGCGTTTGCATTCGTAACGTGGTAGGTACCGTGGAGTAGTTAAATTGCTAACAAAACACGCACGTAATTGAACCCGGGCACGGAACTTTAGTTGTTTGTTTTGTGTTTTATGAATGGAGTAACTTCCTAAATACGAATGACGTGAGCCGTATAAACTTGCAGATCGATATGCTGACGCCAAGTGGCCGGCGGCGGGCGGTGCGCTGGTTGTCCGCTGACGTGAGCGTAACAATCAGGCTTTCGCCCCTTAGCATTCTTAATTAACTGAGATGACCTTTTAGTTTTATCTAAAAGAAGAATCCTTCATTTTAACAGACTGGTAAAAGCTATTCCACCAAGTCACTTACTAAAAACACAGGGCTATTACCAGGGCTAATTATATTTGGAATATACCTACGACTTGACCGATCTGATTGTAAATTAGATGTTAGCTTGATTGAGAAGTTACCTGTTCAAGTTTGACTGCTAAATCCTTCGATTGGCTTTGGCAAGTGACAGTTAGTTATCCTGTGCATATGACATAATTTTGACGCTCTTTTCACTGTCAAAATTCGATCGAGTTACATAATTTACCACTTTGTACGGCACGACACGACATTACGCTTCTCAAAACCTTGGAGCTTTAATAATTGTAGGTGTCTGTTAATAATAGTAAAGGTAATCTTCAATGACAGTTACATCTCCATTTAATTAAAGATTATTATAATTAATTCTATTGGTGGATAATGTGGATATGTAATTGAACCAGCCTGCCCTCCTTTATCTGTTCTGTGAGCCTGCCAATATGTCTTCAGCGCTTCGTGTGGTATTAATGCAACGGAATAACTTTATTTATATAGGTCATTAAAAATCGTGAAATCTTAGTAAATTACTTAATTTATTATCTTTCATTTGATATTCTTCATGAATTTGCTCAAATTTTTATTGGATGCTATAAAAACATCTCAAAACATTACCAAGGTACATAGCAACGAGAAAAACATTTCTCATAAATTATTTAACTACCTGATTATTTTTTAAAATACATACATCTACTAAGTGCATTAACAGAAAGCCTGCAAATATTTTGCTAAATGCGTTTTTGAAAATGTGAACGTTTATCGGACGGTCACAGCTGCACTGCGGAGATATT
This sequence comes from Carterocephalus mandan, assembly GCA_018250895.1. Lineage (NCBI taxonomy): Eukaryota > Metazoa > Arthropoda > Insecta > Lepidoptera > Hesperiidae > Carterocephalus > Carterocephalus mandan. The sequence goes on along the minus strand of DWTT01001404.1, from coordinate 3,668 downwards.
GACTAATGTTCGGATATAAAATGCGAAATCATTATTATTTTTGAGTCGGGCACGTGGATCTCCGGCGCAGCTGCCACTGACAAAGCTCGATTCAGACCATTTTTTTCGATGACAGATGTTCTATGCTTCTATGCATCGTCTCTTCGTAAAGCAAATTGTTCAATATACCCAAATACTCCATGTTGAGTTATAGTCGTTGAATTCTTGCTTTGGCGTATATTTTTTTTCTATTTAAGACCGCTAAAGTCGCTTTAGATTATTAAAAAAACTGTAATATGATATTTCTTTTGATGGTTTATTTATTCATTTATTTATTAAATCTTTATTGTACCTATAAAATATTCGGCGACAAAAGGCGGACTTAATGTTAAAGCATTCTGTGCCAGTCAACCTGTCAACCTTTGGGCAGAATAAAACAACGAAGGCGGTATTCTTATGGTTCTAGATGTATTACGTCTATGTCGTAATGTAGATGATGAATATTGCCAGTTTGCGCTTATTAAAATAATTCTAAATATTCTTTATGTATCTATAACTATCTCCTTGGTCTACTGGTCGCAAGCATGATTGCTAAGCTGGTCCTGGGTTCGATCAGGGGGGTCAGACAAAGTATTATTGAATTTTTCTATCTTGAAATTCCCAGTAGTACTTACCTTGCTCAAAGTTTGGATACCTATGTCTCTGTTATATGGCAATCGGCTCACCACCTATTTCATGGGATCTAAACAAAACTGGTGAAAAGTGAGTATATCAACTACAACAACTACGTCTACCTGTCCCTTCGGGGTAATACAGATGTTATTTTATGTATATTTTTACTAAACTAGACACATTTGTACACCTTTTGCTTGTCATGCTCAAATAACGTCTCGACCGATAACTCTTCGGGTCAGACGGCTCAAAGCGAGCCGGTATTGAAGATTCATTTGTCCATTGCATAAGTCTTGGCGGTGGAACAACGTGTATCGACCGAACCGGTTTCCAAGAAACGTGTTAGGAGGTCCTTTTCTAAATAAGTATAAACCGTGCATGGATGTTTATAAATAAAAATATTTTGGCACTACTTCTGTAGCGAATAGGAATCCGAGATAAATTCGATAAAGATCCCAAATTTTTCGGACAGAATTAGCGGTTCTGGCATTTTATTTAATGTGTTCGTAGGCTCCATTAACAGTTTATGCAGTTTATTGTCTGTTCAATTTAATATTTAAATATTACAAGATAAAAATATGTGTACAAAATTACAATCCTTCAAAGGAATTTTACCAACATATCTGAAGTTCTTAAAAAAACACAGAACTGTTTATAAAATCCTCAAAGAGCTGAAATATTAAAATGTTCGTTGCCATCAGTGTTTATTTATCACTGACAATGGAATAACTCTTACCTTTTGTCGAATCAAAAAGATTCGAGATCTGCGTCAGTAAGCGCGGGCAATGGAGCTTCTGAGAAAATTCCCAGAACTAGGCTTTTCCAGGGTGCGCACATACACAGGTGAGAACGTTGATAACAGAGCACTAGCGAACGTGACGTACTTCCATGGACGTGAGTGGTATTTATTGTTGGTAGTGTTTAGAAAGGGGAGCGTAGAACGCACCGTCGCAGTGCAGAGGTTCCGGTGGACTGGCGACTTGGCGGACTTGGCGAGCGAGTGGAGTGGCGGTGGCTGGCGCTCCGCGCGGGGCGCGCTGTCGTTTATCCGCCACGCTCGCGCGGAATTCTCCAAGGAGCCATTCGCTGCCGTTAATTTAAAACGAATTTCAACCCGTCCAAATATTTTAAAACCACCATTTTCCTCTTATCGCGAACGAGCCGGCACGTTTTCGTATTTTGCAAGTTTAGTGCGGTTACTTATTTAATCGCCAAAAACAATATGGCTTGTTGTCTCTTTGGCTTTTCATTCGTAATTCGGAAGTCATACGCAATTAACAATTTACCGGTAGGTCATCCACAGATTACTAAGTAGTTACTTCCGGTAGTATTAAAAAGTTTTTTGAAAGTTTTATTGAACGCCGTTAGAGTTTTATTAAATGTAAGTAATAATAGATTTAAGGTCATTTAAGTAACTTGACCGATCCGTCTATATTTACCCGTATATAATTATATCATCATGCTAAGCTAAGCCCTTGATATTTAAAATAAGTCCATAAAATCGAGAGTTAAATTAATAAATAATTATGTAGGTATTATCAGAATTTAGCCCGCAGAGTAGTCTGCGTACATGCTGTACACACACATTTCTATCTCAGATAGGTTGGTAAATAATATAGATTATAGAATTAAAGATCACATTTTATTAAAAACTAGAGGACGACACCTGCAGCTTCGCTCGCGTGAAATTAGAAATTGCGGCAGTTTGGTTTGGTTTTTATTGCTAGTTGCTACAAGTACAATCTACTCGTCAACTTAACTAACCAGTGTTCCCTCTATCCATTCAAGATCACCCGAATAAAGTGGCGTAAACGTTAATCGTTGTGTAAATAGGTTTTGACGTTCAAGGACTCTGGACAAACTTAGGTAGGTCCTTCTCTTCAGTCACAACTTTCCACCCCATTTTCAACCCTTCATAGATTAAAATACAAAAAGCCCTGAATTTGTATTTCAGATCACATATTTAAAAAAAAAGACTATTTCCCAAATATAGCACAAAATCATAAATGGGTCGCCGTGCGATAGCGCGTTTTGAAAAGATTACCTATAATATGTATCTACATTTTTTTTTCCTTTACCTATTTATATTTTATAGAAAATCTGGCTTACACATATTTCATTAAATCATTTAAGGAACGTTTGTTGCAAATGATATGAATCTGTAGCGATTTAACAAAAAGCCCATACAAACCCTTCATAGCGTATCCCTAGGGAACCTCAATATTTTGCGAGAATTAAAGTAGGTAGCCTAAAATATAACCAGGAGTTTATGTAACAATTTCACAAAGTTACATCTCAATCCGTCTGGGCTTTTACGTGATGACAGACAGACATTATTTTCGAACTCACATTATTGAGTTGGATAGGGAGGAATTTAGTTTATATTCATTGCGTGATAATTTAACAAATGGGTCAAAAGCAAAACTTAATGAATAAATAATTCTTCGTAACGTGATAGGGCTTGGGGGTGACAACTGTAACAAGTGAGTTTGCTCGCGGAGGTTAGATAATAATAAATTCAGGGTAAGTAAATTAATTACGATGGCAGTAATCCGACACGGCCAACCCCGCCTTCCGCTCGCAATTAGCTAGGTACCTACCTGCCATGTGGCGCGATCCAGTTACAATTATTATATTTTTATACCTAAAATATTTTTTTTTAGTTAAAAAATATTTCTGGGTCATAATGGTTATGATTATGGCTCAAAAATATTTGATTTACATTGAATATCTTTGAAATATACGAAGTAATTTCTTGAGCTTTTTAAAAGTATCTGCGGTCTGCCGTTTGACTCAAACCACAAAGTAGATATTAGGAACTTTGTGCTCAAACTACAGGTTTCATTGTACGCTATTGTATTTCTTACATTTTCATTTCTGGTAATCTGGTCTGGACTCTCTATGGTGTGGCCTTCTCAATAAGTAAATTCAAAAGTCAAATTTTCAAATTTTAAAATCAGTTGTTTATGTGTTTATATATATATTAGTTATGTAAATATAATAGTATGTATGTATGT
>DWTT01001403.1:0-11822 GCA_018250895.1 Carterocephalus mandan | reverse complement strand
GTAATGAGATACATTACGATATTGAAATTGGTGAAATAAGGGGCCCTTTACGAGCAAATGTGTTATAAAATAAGTTACATGATATGATTATGATTTACATTAGATAAATTTAATGACTTTCGTAATATAAAGGACGTTATGCTTAAATTCTTTAAGGTGACGACGGGCTTAAAAGAAATTCCAATATTTAGATCTTCGCATTTATCTTCATGTTCATGATCGCGCAGAAACATGTAAGAACAACCAGCTGGCTTGGAAGAGCTATGTAAGTACAATATCATAAATAACTAATTAAAAAATATTTAAAAAAAAAAAGCTTTTTATAACTTTTTTTTATTTTATTTTCGTGCACATCGGAACCTAATATGTGTGCCAAATTTCAGCTTATCGAGATTCACATACGAGTGAAGTTAAATAAAAGCTTTTAATTTTAAAAATAACGACGCTCTTGTGTGACCCGCTTGTGTCACGCACTATTTCTGACTTTACATTGGTTTTCAAAAATAATCTAATAGCTTGGTACTGATTAAGTTTAAAGTAACTTACTGCTTTTGTCATTGGCGGCACAGGAGGTCCTCCAGCCTAAAAGAAAATTACATATATGAGTTTCAGCTTAGAGTTAAACCAGTGAATACCTATGAGAAATACAGATTAACTATAAATCGGTCAGAAACATCGAAACAATTCGTTAATTATTTAAATTAAATGAATCCACAAAGTTCATGGGACTAGTACATCTCGAAAAAAACTTATCATGGAAAACTCACATCGACTATGTTGTAACAAAAACTAATAAATTTTCATTTGCCCTAGATATGTTGAGAAAACAGTAAGTACTACTGGTACTCTAACAGCATAATATCATGCATACGTTGAGGTTACGCTGAGGCACGGAATAATATTTTTGGGGAATGCCGCCGGGCTTGAGCGTGTATTTAGCACAGAAGAAAATGTGTAGGTACGGTCTATTTGTAAGCTGCGGTCAACAGTAACATGTAAGCCCTACCTTCATTAAACTTAATTATAGTCACTTTACAATCAATATATTTATATATTATGCAATTATGGTAAAAACCAATCTCAATAGTTACGAAAATTTTACTTCTAATCGAAACAATGACAAATAACGAGCTCTCAAATCCAGGACTAAAATACATTGCGATAGCATTTTTTGTATGGTACCAATAATTTACAATAAGTTACTTGTTTACAGTATTTGTAATTATTAGGCAAAGCAGTTTATTCCGTTAGATAATTTCTGGACGATAACTTAAGATAAGATAACGGACATTAAATTAGTTTATTATTGTGTATTTTGGATATTTTAAGATAAAAGTAGAATGATTAATTATATTTGTAATATTATACCATAGAATTAGATGAATTTGCATGCCTAAGGGCTAAGATAAGAGGACAAATTGTGACTTGTTTGTATCTACCTAATTACCTTATCTTGCAAATAAAGATGAATGATGATTGATGATTTGATGAATTTAATATTATGCTGTTGCATTAAAATCATTAGAATTCAACTACCAAATGTCATTATAGGTCAAGACTTTAAACGATATGACATTAAAAGGAAGCATGCCTGAGAATTTTTCATAATGTTTTCTATGGAGAGTGAATTGCAACCTGCACTTGGCAATTGACAAGGACAATTTATTCACCTTGTCATTCCATGCATAATATTGTTGGCCCATTACTTGAATGATTCGAATTGAATACACTGTGGTTTTAAGTATACTCGTATGTGTTTTATTGTACTTGAAAATCATTCATTCATCATTCATTGTGATTCTTTTTTTTTATGGATTAAAGATAGCAAACGAGCTTGAGATTCTGCTGAGTAAGCACCTTTGTGACATTTTGAAATTTGGAAATAATTTTAAACAATATTTCAATATTGCGTAAACTTACAAGTTACAAATAAGGAATCTTCTATTCTATTACAAGAATAGATTACAATATTGTTATGCATTACCGGCTGTTCAAAGCAAGTGTTGGGACCGCCGGCGCTGCCACCGCGGCATGCGCTGCCCGCAGCAGACTTCACGGAAGCCATCTCTGTGCGGAGGTATCGGACTTCTATCTCCAACTCTCCTAACTCCTTCTCCTAGAAACAATCAGGTAATAGACCGGTGTCTAGTACCGGTATAAATTAATCTCGAGTATAATTAACGGCACGAAAATGTAACTCTGAACTTAAATGTGCAGAGGTCGAAATGTATGGTCTAGCGCGGGGCGAGCGGGTTGTCAGTCGTAAGCGCTGATTGGTTCGCCAGCCGTACTATGTCCCATGGGCAGCTATCCTCGCCGAAATTTGTTCAGACCTAAACTCTTATGCCGACACTTGTAATAGGCATGATGACAGATTTTGAAATTGCCTTCTGTAATGTAGGTTGTACACATTCAATATTTCGAAGAAAAAAACATTATTTCAGCAATAAATTTAGTTTTAACGCAAATTATTGCAGTTTTTCCTATATATTTTGAATATAGCGCGAAAACGCTCGTAAGTGTCATGGCATCTGCTTGTGACGTCACGCATAGGTAAATATGCCACTGTATTGGTAACAGAAATCCAAGCGACAGGTGAATTTTTACTTAGCCGTGACGTCATCCGCTCTGAATGTCGTTTCAGTGAACATGGCCGATCCCTGTAAGTATTTTAATGAATAGGTATCTTATTAACCTCTGTTTTTATTAAAACTTGATATTTTTTTTCGAATTTTTCAAGATACCTACTTTTTCCGCTAAAACAATTTATTCTTTATTTTTTTAATACTGTCATCATGTCTATTGAACTGGCTTACATAATATATTTACGAGTATGCGACGGCTCAGATTACCCTGATGATCATAATTCTGATCGGAGTTAGGTTTATTATTTATTACAGATATTTTGACACTTGTTACACGACGAAGGATTTAGGTGGAAATCTACATTTCAATTCTTTTTCAAAAGATGAGTTAAGTTTTCCAACCTGCATTTGGATTGTGTGGTAGACTATCTCTTTAGGATTACCGGTTGTAAACTGACTTAAGAGCAAGTCTTATTTCCATTTTTATAGCTTAGCTTTCATTCATTAACAGCGTTGGAAGTCCAAAACAAAATGTATATAATTATAATTATACTAACAATTTCTTCTGTCGACTTTTTATAGTAGTTAAGCTTGCCCACCAACTCTTTAATATTGTTTTCTTTTGATACTTCTCCGTCCTATTAAATGAAAAATATTCATTATATGTATAATTTTTAAAACAAACATTATAACGATTCATATCAATAATTATTTTAGACTATTGCGATGATTTATGACAAGTAGGTAAAAATAGCCTAAAATCTGTTATAGATATATTCTATTTATTAAAATAAAATGCATACCAGCATGCCCGGCCTTGCCCAGAGGGTGCCTAATTTTGTTGTCTGGGCACAAAACAAAACTACACATAAGATATATGTATAATATACTCGTAATTTATTAAACCTACTTACCAAATTTTCGACGTCTGGGCTTTGTGGGTGTTGGGTGTCTTTCATCGCAGCGGCATCGCCCTGTAATTTAACTACTTATGAAAACAAAAGAGAAAGGCTTTCTACTTTCAATGCTTATTATTTTTCTAATACTACCTATTCTCTTTAATCGCTGCCGTTAAGCAATTATAGTAATGTTTTAATTTGTATGTTTTCGTGTACTGATTGGTAGACCCCAATAAATTACATAATCCCTGGCCTTTTTTCCATAATAACCATCTTTATGTTGGCAACTCTCCCGTGGGTAATCATCATCAGTTTATATAGCATGTCTATATTGTTGTATAGTATTATGTCACTGTTTCACTTATTTATAATAATGAAGTACATACCTTTAAGGCATTACATTAACTTTGTGAACTAATAATTTCTACATAAGATCGTCAGAACTATCCTTATATGTATATAAAAAATATAAAAAATGTGTATGAAATGAAAATTATAATGAATGAATTTGGAAAGCAAATTGAGAGCAGACTAGTTATTACCTTATGAAAATCAATGTACACGTAAGTAAAGAATACCTCAGGATTATTTTTATTTAACTTCTCGCTGAGGAGAGCGTTTTCCTTACTCATCAGCTTAAGCTCCCCCTGAAGTCTCTTAACTTGGGCACGACAGTTTTCCAAGTTCTGATCTTTTGTCATTAATTCCTTATACAATATGTACCTAAAAATTAATAAAATCTTATCACAAACCTTGTTTATTTCATGCTTGCATTTTCCTTCCTAGCACTGCATATTTTAAATTATTCGGCCGCCTGGTGGATTTTACGTGAATTGTCAATTTAGTTTTGGCAGGAGTCAAATTATATTCTCACTTTAAATGTTGGCAGATACAGTTGAATTAAAAAAAAAGTGAAGTTACGGTCGTTGGTTGTCTTTATAAGAAAAACCTGGTAGACTGTCAAAGGACAGGTTGAAATCTCAGAGATATATCTCCCTATGAATCTATTACTAACATGCATGTGCTCAGAGCAATGAGACCTTTAAAAATCCTTTAAACAAATTAGACAAACACTAGGAAACCACAATGACATCATGTTTTAGCTGCCTATCTTTCTAGCCCCCAACAATTTTATATAGGCAAAGCCCCATATTTCTTTTTATTCAAACTCAATTGATAGTTTGAAAGAAAGTGACCAAAAGTTAAAGATGATTTTTTAAGTAGGTTATCAAATTTATGGAACAGATACTCTACTAATTTGAAGAGCTGGCTTATTTTATTTTTTGGGAGACGAATGATCTATTATGAAACGTAGATAATTATTTGATAATTACACACTATTTTTGTGAGCCATAACTTCCGCCTGACGCCTTGTGACCGCAGAACGGTGGAGAGGACAATTGCCGCAAGAAGGTTACAGGCACTCGTCTCCGGGACGTAATCATGGTGTCTTCCATCTACAACACATCTCTGCCCCGAAGGGGTGGGTAGAGATGTGTTGTACTTCTCCCTCATTAATGGTTCACAGAGCCATGCATTTTTGAAGAAATTGTATCTATCTGCATTAGGTATTTCCAAAGTGAATTTTGTAGACGCATAGGTAGTTCAAAAAATTCAAACCATGACTCAGAGATTGTAATGATGGGTAGGGATGATAAACGACTTTACGTATACTGCAGTGAAAGTTAGACAACGCTGCTATGGAAACCTGCTCTGACACGAAGCATTGGAAGCTTCAAATGACTGAAAAAATATAGGTACCTACCTACCTAACTATCCAATTGAAAATTTAACAAACGAGAAAGACAAGAATTGATCTATAGAATAATAAGGAGACTAACGTTAAACTTGGTAATAAACTGAATAGAAAACAGCCCACTAGCCTGCCATAGCGGTAGTTCTGGTGGTCGAACTTTTTTCTTACTTTTAACCAAACAATCTTGACTTTGATGAAACCGTAAATGTGTTTCGGGTCAAAAGCCCGCGGCGTGATATTTTTCCTTTTTATGTGGCAGCTCGGCCGTTTTAACTTCAGGGCCCATTTATAATATTTATTGGACCAACCGTTTTTTATGTTCCAAAGCATTTAGATGCGAGATGTTAGAAATGGTTGAAATTGGTGAATTCCATTACAGTAAACATTTTTTTGTTAAAAACTATAATAATATATCATAGCACTACTGATTTAATTTAGTTCCGTTACTATTCTCCCAAACCAAGTTTCACCTACAAGATCCGTATACAAGTATCTAAAAATTTTGGTACGCTTACAAATTAAATGTATAAATTAATATATTGTAGTAAATAAATCTTAGCTGTGGCGCTACAAAGTACTAGTAGTACCCATAATTATATTATAAATATTCCATATAAAGTGTTTCAACAAGAACTTTGTTTTCTTAAACAAAATAAAACAGAATTTAGATGAAGATGATTCAAATTTTTATTGTATTACAAAGAGAAAAGTTTGGCAATTATGAATGAAAAATGATATCTGGCAAATGTCCACCACGACCACGCTGACGGATGTCGATTCTTTCATCAGTTTTTAATCACTTTTTGGCAAAATGGCGGGTCTGTTTGTTTATTCACATCACGGATTTTGAGTTTTAAGGCTGCAATCGATTCGATTGGCTCCGTATAGACTCTGTCCTTAACTTAGCCCCACAAAAAATAATCCAGTGGTGTTACACACCAGTGGTGTCACACGATCTGGCTGTCCACTTAACAGCTGAATTTCGTGAAATTATGCGATCGGGAAATTTGTTGTGCAATAAATTGATCGTTTCATTGGCTGTGTGAAATGTGGCACCGTCCTGTTGAAAGCACATGTCAGTGATATCCTCGTCATCAATAGTAGGCCAATTTGGGTAGTTGACATCTCGCGACAGCGTGATTCTTTGACCGTTACCGCTATTCCAGCCTCATCTTCGAAAAAAAACGGCCCAATCACGCCTCTAGGCCACATAACATTTGTCCGAAAATATCACGTATTTTACGAAATGTTACTTTAACAGCACTACCATTTTCATAGTGGATTTTAATTATTTTAATGCTATTTTCTAGCGAAATTGAATTCATTGAAACAATTTCCAAAGCAACTACTACGAATACGTAAAAAAACTAAATGTTAAAACTGTCACGTTGGTGGTGTTGCCCCAATTGAAAAACAAAGTTCTTGTTGAAACACCCTATATTTTTACTTAATAAAGGGTTTGTGATTAAAATCGTGTAATGATAAACAAACCTCTTGACTTCTAAGTCAGCATTATCAGCAACCAATTTCTCCTGCATGTCATAACTTTCACTGAGTTTCCTCGTCAAATCAATTTCCTTCAAAGAAACACAGTTTCCGTTATAAAATATATTTTATATTTTTAACAGCCATTGTATTATATTTTACTAATGTTTTTTTCTGCGTTACATATACAATATTGGCCACGTACGGATTTGCTTCTCTTTGGTGGGTCAGGAACTAGGTGTGTTCTAGTGCCAAGCAAAATTGTTGGATGGTCCATTTTCATTTCGTGATGCAAGTGTGTTTCTGGAAATATTTTAATAAATAACATTTCAAGAACGGATGTCGCGTTTCCTCAAGCTGTTTTCCTTCACCTTTATAGCTGGTGATGTTTAATTTTTTAAAACACACATAACTTAGAAAATTCAATAGACACTTGTTTGAACCCAGATCCCTTCGAGTGAGAGGCCAAATTCAATCACTGGCCTATCACCGATAGTAATAATAATAATAAGCCTTTTTATTTCTACTACAAACTGTCACCTGTCACCGATAATGGGTGGCATTTAATACACATGCCTGCCTAAAGGAATGAGAGCACGGCAAAACTTTTACCAAACATGCTCATCGGCATATACTCCAAGTTTTGTTGAACTTCTTCTTTAGACTTTCTCAGTTGTGCCACTTCATCGCCGACGACCCTTTGGATACTTTTCGTTAACTTGTCAAACCGCTCCATTTCTCGAAGAAGTAGCTCGCTCCGCTCACCAAGTTCCTTGACGTCCGAATCAGTCAATGTTGATTTCTGTAGTGAAACAATTTTAATTAGTAAAACCGGTCTGTCCAAAGAAAACAATATTTTACGTACTTAGACAAAAATAAGATAGGTACCTTTTGAATTTCAAGAAGCCTAGCCCTCGAGTCTCTAATAATCCTTGCACTCTTCCGAGTGTCGGAGTGAATTTCCCGCATCTTTCTGGTCAGTGCGTCATCAGAATCTAAACTTATCGGCGAACCTGATAGGAGACAATATTTATTTAGCCAGAAGCAATTTATTAATCAGAGTTTTGATAATGATAAGTCAAATCATTATAAGTATCATACTTGAATTATTTTTAAGACTATTATATAATAGATATATAGATAGATCAAAACTGTAATAACCTATGTACCTTAGTACATAGGTTATTACAGTTTTGATATATTATAGTTAGGTAATTTTAGAGAATTCATCTTACCAACTTTTTTGATAAACTCATCTCTTACTCGTATTTATCATTTACTTACATGTTTATTACTTTATTAATATACTCGTAATTATCTTACTTGGTTTGGATTTCTGGAACAATAATAAATAGGTACCAGCTATAATTTTGATGACAGAAGTTTACAAAATGTGCTGTTATGGTAAGTAGTTTTGTTAAAATGAAATATAAATAAGTTTGAAAAGCGTTCAAATAATATGATAGTTGTGTAGTAGATAAAACAACATTTTAAAATCTAAGTACTAAACAAAATAATAAAGTACAAACTAGAAACTTAAAAATAATAAACGCATTACTATTAGAAAAAAAAACCGTCGCCGTAAATTAATTTAAAACTTATTTTAAATGAACTAAATAGTTGTAGAATCTTGTTGTTTTTTGTTACCATAAATAATACCGAAATACTTCAAACGCATATTTATTTATGAAATTTAAATAAATATGCGTTTGAAGTATCAAATATGCGTTTGAAGTATCAGTAGAAATACTTCAAACCCATATTTATTTATGAAATTTAAATAAATATGCGTTTGAAGTATGTAACTGTAACGTGCCAGTTTTCTTTACCCAACCTATACGTGTCTAAACTGTACTGAATTCATCACTGATATTATAACTGAAAATACCTTGAAATTTATACATTTTTCGTTGCACTCAGAAGGTTGGTGTGATTTCCGATCCTCAGGAAACAATTGGTTTGACTTGTGTATTTTACACCTCCTTTTTGTAGGGTTTGCCGATCTTGGCATTTTGTTTGGAGTATCAGAAAATACACTGCTGTCGTCACCTTGAGCGGATGCACTGTTCTCTAATGGGGCTTGACTTGGGTTTAGATCATTTCTTCGAACAGGCTGTAAGTTTATTTTCGGGTATTGTATATTGTTTCATAAAATATCATACGATGAATTAATAATAATATTGAGACTTTCATAACTACATCACAAATTAAAATTTGGGTACTCCCTTCTATTGCTATATATACATATATCTTCAACTGAATATAATTCTTTATAATTGAACTAGCTACACTGCGGGGTAACATTTTTTATTTAAAAATAAATATCATCATCATCATCCAACCCATCCCACAACACATAGGTACCCAATAAGGCACTGAACATGAGAAGTTGTACCTAAGTTAACGTGACAACGTAACGTAAGTCACTTGTACTTACGAGTACGTTAGTAAGTAGGGAATGGTCAAAAACAATATTGGCCTACAAAAGAAATTTTTCATACTAAGTTGGATTCCGAGTTGGATATTCCGTCGTGAGGTGACTTAGCGTCGTAAGGATTAATCTGGGGTCTTCTTTTACCCCTATTCAAACTGGTCCATAGCTTGAGAGGAACTGAACATTCAGGTGAACTTAGTGTCTGATCCACCGAGATCAAGCTTTTATTGTCCGAACGTACACCTGATCTCGTTTTTACTGGAGCCTTGGTTGCCTAAAAGATTTTATATTCATTTATTTTTCTTATAGCCTTTGTTGTAGTAATTAAGTAAGTCATGTTATTTTTACATGCACGCGACCGTTACTTTAATTTGAATAACTCTATAATTTATAAACAAGACATGTTTGTTTGATTGCAAATACTAAGAAACTTTCAAATATCTACTAAGCCATCTAGATTATCTAGCTTTGGCAGAGTTGTACCTGCATATCTATTATATGAATAAGTAATTAATGTAACCAGAGTTATTTTTAATTACAATTCTAGTCTAAATATAATATGTATAACCTTCATTGCCATGTAATTAAATATTTCTCATCTAACTTTCCTCACAGCGAAATCAGAAACGTATATAAATCATGTTTTGACAAACAGCAGCTGATTGTCAAATTGGCATTTTTAATATATTTACTTTTTGCCAGCACAGAATTAATAGATCCGCCTTGCAATAGTCTGTAGATCCATGTTGCCAGTTATTCAGTTCAATCGTTAAAATGTCTGAAACAATAACGATAACCAATTCTAAAAAAATATTTCACGAAGGGAGATGCTGTGTCTAGTGGACCTCAAAAAGCTGATTGATGAATGGATGAAATGAAATAGAATGGTAATTTTAGTTCCGTAGGCTATTTATAATTCATCTTATTGATGGTGCCATTCAATACAAGGCAATCAGAATTAATAAACTGAACACAAAATTTCGTGTCTATTCCATTCAGCTAAGTCATGAATATTACATATACAGCCCTGGTCATATACAATCTGGTCCCAATAGTTCCATTCTTTTTCTGGTATAAAATCAAGTCATACGATAAAAAATCATCGTCATCGGAACGCAGACTATGTGAAACTGAATATTGGAACTGAACCAACGTGTAAAACATCTACTCCACAGTAGAGGAGGTTTTAAAAAATCAATTTTTTCACCTTAACAAATTAAAGCACTTAATTTGATGGTATTTACTTAGTACCGTCGGTTGTATTTTCCCGGGTTTACTTGAAATAAACTCTTAGCGGGTTTATCATATAGAACACGTTAACGAAAAATAAGTGTTCGCATGATACATAATACTAACATTTACAATTTCTCAATATTCATTCCAGAAGATTAAGGAAGGAAGTAGGTAGGTGGTATTAATACATACGAATACATTCGTATATCTGTTCAAGGCGTATTTAAGATGACAACAATTAAAAACATATCTGAACAAGTTTCATAATAATTCGCATGTCAATAAGCATTACTATTTGATGAGTTGATTAATTACGATCGCAAACAAAACGATTTCCATGCGAGTAATCACAGGTAGGCATTACGTACATTTGGGAATAATCCGAACATCCCAACAGACTCAGTGAGTCAGTGAAATGCGTTGATTGAGAATATGTGCAATCGCCTGGTAAAACCACTTGTATTATCTCCAGTAGAGATCATCGGTAACCCGTTCGCATCGCTCGTCCGGGGTAGTACCTACTACCGCCCACCACGGTACCATTTCTACTTAATAATAATAGTTTTTAAAGCAATTGTGGCCCGGTTGGAAAGGTGTGGTTTGCGATTACACAATTTTTAGAGATTTTCATATTAGTCCTCTAGGATAGCAATGTGTGATTGACTTACCCCGTTCTCATGGAGCTTTATGTTGTATAAAGATGAGCGTTATTTGCATAGTGTTGTTCAATTACTCAGCCAAGTATGGCTGAGTAATTGAACAACACTATGCAAATAACGCTCATCTTTATGCGCACATCATGTCAAGCCATCCAATTCATAAATAACACTCAACATTAGTTAGCTATGAGGCCTCATAGCGTTGAATACAGCTCTGTGATTGGTTAATTTTATGCAACTCTCGTATTGTGACATTATCAAATTAGGGTTACAATATGAGTAGGTATAGCCCGCGTCATTAAAGAAATCAATATAATATTCTATTATAATTACGTACTCAGATTAATTTGGCGTTTGGTTTTATACGTTCTATGACAATAGATATGGTGAGGAGAATTTTATAGTCTGACTAGCTGACCCGGTAAACGTTGTTTTGCCATTAAATAATTTTTGGTGAATATTTTGGGAGTACTTAATGTGTGTGGACTACAACTACCACTACCACTACCATTACCACTACCACTACTACTACCACTACCCCTACCACTACCACTACCACTACCCCTACCACTACCCCTACCACTACCCCTACCACTACCCCTACCACTACCACTACCCCTACCACTACCACTACTCCTACCACTACCCCTACCACTACCATTACCACTACCACTACCACTACAACTACCACTAGCATTACCATTACTTATAATCGAAAGCGTTCAATAAAAGTAGGAAATTATTAAAAATAAAAATCGCGATGGAAAAATA
>DWTT01001402.1:0-11823 GCA_018250895.1 Carterocephalus mandan | reverse complement strand
GCTGCAAGCTCGTTTGATATCCTGTATCCATAAAAAAAAAAAAATCGAGGGAGAGTCAGAGGCGAATTTGAGTACAAAGTGAAATACATGTATTGAAAAGCAGTGATGTTTCTAAGATATGTGCATTTTAAGAAATTAAATGTCACCCAGGTCTCATTTCTTTGAGATGTTATAAGAAGGAGGCGTTCACGGTGAAGGGAGACATCGTTAGGCATGCATGAGAGCTCTTCATAATGTTCTCGAAGGTATGTGAAGTCTGCTAATCCGATCTTGGCCTGGGTAACTATGGCCTAAAAAATTCCAATGCAAGTGAAGACATGAACCCAACAGTGCAACAAAACAATCGTGGCATTGTTTTTAATGGTGATTTGATCAAGAGTATATGAGCAATGATTTACGAAAATTCGTCTCAACAACTATCCATGCTTATGCTCTAGACCTCCCGCAGCTGCGTCTGTGGGGAAGCCCGTGCCCAGCAGTGGGACGTCTATTGGTCGCAGCGAACTATCCATACTGTGTTCAGCTAACCCCAATAGAAGTTTAATCTATCTTCAAGTTTTATGCAAGTCTTGCATCCCTGGCATTTTAAATAGATAAACAAAACATTCATAACACAAAATAGAATGTTTAAAAAGAAAGATCATTGCATAACATATTCTCGTCTCGTGCATAGGTTAGGCTTCGTGACTGCAATTTCTATTACAACGAGTATGTTTGTTTTGAATAGGGATTCTCATGCGAGTTGGGTGTTGGCTTAAGACGTTTTTTATAAACTTCCGTATCTAAAAAGAAAGAATAAACCCTTATAAGATCATTTTGCAGTCCGTCCGTGTGACTGGTAAGACCTTTTCAGTTTGCAAAAAGGAGATGTGATAAAATAACGCTCTATGTAACACAATACCGTATATTTAGTCCCATGTTTTGATTCTCCTATGGGCACCAAAACCTATGAGGGATCTTCCCGCTAGTCTAGAAGCAGGAAATTCGGCAAGAAAATGGAGCACTAGTAGACAGGAGCTTAAAATAAAAAACTGGTTTTTAAAATTGTTTTAAAATGTAAAAAAAATATTTATAGCACTTTAGATAAGTACAGATATAACATAAACATATTAGCAACACATCTACTTTAATTGTGTTTTGCCATAAAGCCTACTCTTGATAGTGGCTTCATTTAATTTTGTATTTTTCTTCTTGTTGTTTATGTTTAATGGCAAAATATGTTTTTATTTAAATCTTCACTTAGTACTTAAGCAATATAATAACAATATAATTTTACTTAGAACCTTCTGATTCAAATATAACACATCATTATAACACATTTTACATTACATATACAAATATTTTCCCAAATGCATGTCTATTACTATGCTATATATATGCTATCACTGTCCTACTAACAGGCAGCTAACGGTATAGTTAAAGCCAAAAAGGACTCAATGATATGAGTAAGAATGTTAGCTACCTGGCCAATCGATTGTAGCGCGCGAGTAGTTCTACAAGCGGAACTTGCTTCGGCATGTCGGATTTCGTGACCGACATTTTAATGACGTAACTATTCTTCCAAGCGACTTCAGCCTTTATCTTTTAGGAACTCCACTTAACAGAGTTAGCTTTGTTTGTTTTTTTGTTAACTTTGGACATGGCAGCAAGGTCAATTACAACTGCGTATAGGGACTCGCGGATTATATTGTCGAGCCATAGGGGCGCGTATCAAGATTTATGGGTGGTAGAGCATGGTATTATTAGGAACCAACTTGGTTTCAATAAAACCTATGATGGATGGATGGATGGCGTTACACCACCCACCATAGGACATGTACCTACCATTTTTATTTTAATAACAATTACTAACATTACTATTACAAACATCAGGACTACTCTTCAACAGTTTTTGCCCTATCCCTCATCTCATGCCACGCAAAGTACTATTGGGTATTTTAATTTGAAATTTTCAGTAGTAGTTTGGTGTCAATACATGCCGGCCACCACCACAAATGGTACCTAAACATAACTGGTGAAAAGTGGGTGCCATACCTCTGCCTAATTCTTCGGGAAAATACAGGTGTGATATCGTATGAATCATTCTTACTCACCTAGGGTAGGGTAGGATATCCCGGAGTCATATGGTAGGCATATCAACAGTGGGACGTCTTTGAGTTGTAGCTAATTTTAATAATATCGATTTTGGGTGAATCATTTGTTAGCTGTGGATTGTGCTTGAGCTTGTATCTGACATTGGTGAAAGCTTTACCAATATTGCGAGTAGGATTGTAATGACTTCTCGCTTGCTGGTCACGTGCGACATGGAACTTGTGACGGAATGTTGATTAGAGCCTTAGAATACAAACAATTAGAGCACTCGAAATCTTCCGCGTTTACAAAAGTAAGTTCAATGAAGACGAAGACGACAATTAAATTTCATTTTCACAATCGACTCGATGTATAATATAATTTTTAATTGGTAGCGTCCATAGCCCAATGGCTCGCGTGGATTCAATGTGATCGAAAGAGTTAAGGAACGACGGGCACGGTCGGTTTGTGGATGTGACCGGTAGTCGTAAATTTTTTTTATAAACATCATTTTCATCCTAATTTTGTTAATTAATATCGAAAGGTTGATCCTTTCGATATTAATTGCTCTATAAGCTAAGTTATTGGAAAAAATTAACCACATTAAAGCCAATTTGACCTAGTTCTACTATAAACGTACTTGTCGACCTCAAATAATACATGAACAGTTGATTTGTTGAGTATTTACTTTGACATTGCATATTATATCTGCAGGTGTCAGGTGGTAACCACACATTGTGGTCGCTCTAGGTTAGTATAGACGATGGTCAATAACACAATGTTAAGTAGTTGATTTGTAAATATAAGGTGTTATCAAGTAAATTAAACAAAATAAAATAATCTGAATCTGGGCATAGATATAATAAATAGTAAAAAATATGAATCATGGTCGCAGCACAGTCTAATTTTCTGATTATTTTAAGATTAAGTTACCTCAGAATCTTGAACTAACCTGTATTCTGATAGTGTTACCTGGAGTGTTACATTTGAGTGAGACATTTCACTAACAAAATATATTAAAAAATGAGACCTGTCTGTGGTAAAGACAGCAGTTTGCATGACTTCTATGGTCCACTTTATTATAGTTGCGCTGTGGTCGCGCTCTAAGAAAATCTATGTAAAAACGCTTGTGAGCAAGGTCGGGGACATGTCGGGAAAATATATCGGTCGAAGTTGATAAGGGAGCGTGGGAACTTTCCAAACAGGTACTCTCACTTAGGCTGCGACAAAAACGGAAGAGAAACCTTGGCAGTTTTCCATGGCACATTCAGTATGTATTTTTTTTGAAGTATAATTTCCTTATCCGCGATAAGCAAATTTTTTAAGGCTGTAAGATAGCTTGCGAGCTTAAAAACCATCCGCTGCCGCTCATGGCATGTAATAAACTTTGAACAAGACTCAAATTGGAACAAGGATGGTCAGCTTAGGGTGCTAATGCACCGAAGGTGGTCGGATATGAGTACTAAGGCTGGTTCAATAAGTAAAGTGAGAGATTCGTTGCTAACCTTTTGGACCATGAAGATCACCTCTAGACAAGTATAACCGGTAACAATATGTATGGATTGTGACAAAACGGTATCGCATGACCGTGTGACAGAAAAAAGACTGGTTCTTAACTACTTCGCAACAATTCGCTAAATGTACGTGCTTCGGAGGGCACGTAAAGCCGTCGGTCCCTGTTGTTTTCAATGCTGGAAACAGTCGTTAAGTCTTGTCGAAGACCTTTGGGTGGCTTGAGGACATTCGACACTGGGTTGGCCTCTAACCCCTCCACCAATCTGCATTGGAGCAACATGGTGGAGTATACTCTAAACCTCCCGCAGCAGTGTCTGTGGGGGAGACCCGTGCCCAGCAGTGAGACGTCTATGGGTCGCAGCGAAGCTTACGTGGCTCCCAACTCCCTACCACAGCAATTACCATCATGTGTAGCTCCCAGAAAGAACATCATTAGAATATGTTGCCACTCGTTGTCACTCAGCAGCCACATGCGATTGAAAAAATTATTATCAACTTTAAAAAAAATGGATAGTTAAAATATTTTCACACCTACAAATTGCTACCACAGAACTTAATGCTGACAGATTCGTTCAACACAATTTCCATCAAGTTCTTTTAAATAAATGATTAAATACAGCGCTCGGAAAATTCAACAGATGTCAGTAAGCCAGCAAAATTGATAAATTATCTGATGCTACGTACAGTTTTTTAACGTATTACGTACTGGCTCTCTGCCAGGAATGAGATCCTGCATTGTATAACATATTTGCAATCCATCATTTACAAAATTTGGTAGGTATTCCCTAAAATAATAAAATCCGTAAATCCAAATTCGAACGGGGTCGCTGAATTTTCACTCACCAATAGTGAAAAAAAAAAAAATTTTATACGATTTCAAACACAGAGCAGATTTTTAGCATAATCAGTCCTAACTTATGTTACGAAAATGTTTACACTAATACGAAACAGCGAGCAATGCGAGCTTAATTAAATTCTAATGGAACTAAACGAGTACGAACAGGCAAATTGACTAAATCATAAATTTATAGTAAATCGTGACTGTATATTTTGTACCGCTGGATGAGCGGTCGAATATTTAAGCAAATTAGATGATACTTAAAAGCGAATTTCACATTAATAAACGAATTCAAGGGGAGATTGGAGTCTGCTTTGTGCATACGCATAATGCCAACGACGCAAATACTATTGTTTAGTCAACAGCTTTGAAATGCCACTCTAGAGAATTGTCAGGGTGTATTGCAATTAATTGTAAGATTCTGGTTGGCGAAGCAGTTGCAGCGATTGCATGTAGCGTACTCTTAAAGGGTAGCGGGGCGGGGCGGCGGAAGTTCCACCCTTCCGAAGCGCGGCAGTGGAGTCGGCTCGGCGGCACAGTCGCCCGCGAGCGCCGACAGCGCAATGTCGCCTGAGCTTAGCGCGGACTTTTAACAACATGCGCGATATGTGCGGGAGAAATCGCCAGCGGATGCCCTTCTTCACCAGGTTAGTATTGCTTTTTTTTTTGTAATATCTCAGCCTGCAAACTTGGCGCGTCGCGAAAACTTCTGGTCTGCGCGCAATCAGCCGCCCCGCGATTTATGCTCGCAAAGTTTTTGGCGAAGTTCTTTGCACTTTGAATATTTTGTTTTCACTTTCAGATTTTTCGGTGATGTTATTGTGGTTACTGCAGTATGCATTATTTTTATTGAATTTCATCATGCTTTTATTAAACTACGGTTTATTTCGGTCTTGTCGGGTGATTTTCGTTTGATCTTTTGATTCAAATATGTTTGAAAAATATTTAAACTTTGCGGTTGTTATTAAACGTGTTCTAAATCTTTAATGCCTAAAATTTATTTTGTTCTCAATTGATAAAAAATATTTAAGTGTAAAAAAAAATTACAAAATTTGTATGTAATAAAATAAATAAAACTGTTCGTGATGTTTGTAAACTTTGTGTATATTTTAATTCTGTTTTTAAATGTACTGATTTGTAAAACAGAATAAAAAGAAGAGGTAAAACGTACAAAAATGAATATCACGAAAACTGGGAAAATAAAACTAAATAAGTAAGAACTAGATTCATGCAAACAAATAATTCGACGGCGTTGTTAAAAAATAGTACCGGCCGACCTTAGTAGGTTTATGCTTGGCAATTTCCTTGAAATATAAAAATGTTCGTGATTCACATAACTGGCACTAAGAATTTAATTTTATGAGAGTATAGAAATAACTTTCCCTTGCTTTATGATAATATTTGAGAGTGCATAACTCTAACATGATATATTAAAATTATTCAATAATATTAGTTTCCGATTAAATTTGAGAACTTACTGCTTATAAAATGATGACGCATGGATCGGTGTTTCACTTTTTCCTACTTAAATGGTTATTTAAGTATTTTAATAACAATACTTCATTGCCACAATAAGAATAAAATGTATGGTTTAGACTGAGAGCAAACTTAGCCTGAAACTAGTCCCATTTACGAGTATCTGAACATGTTTTTCAAGCAACTATCTTTCTAGATTTTTCATAATTACATGATACAGATACAGATTTTTTTTAAATAAGCAGATAATTTAAAGACACTGCAACTCAAGCGTAGGTCTATCTAGCTTATCAACCCCAAAATAATGACTGCGTATGTAAGCCTGAGTTATGTTAGAAAATGTTCTGGGAAATAATCCTTTTATTTATATTTACATATTTTTAAAATAATGATGACGTAACTATCACGAAACTATTACCTCAAGTTTTCTGCATGTCTATATTTTTAATATTTTCAAGCTAACAAAATACCGTTTAGTAAATAAATTATTATATGACGCAGGTATTTACCTATACTAAAAAATTAAGAGAGAAATTAACATGCTACGCAGCGATTGAACTATGATAATATAATATATTGTTTTCTCTTCTTAAATATTTAAAGTTCGCATATGAAGCAAATTTGACTTGAGTTCGGGCGATGAAGGAGCTAAGTTCGGTATAATATTTAAGTTTCAAGCTTTATTATTTCTTTTCTACTTGCTAATAGCCGGCGAAGGTAGTTTCCTCTCACGCATACACCTATTTCTGTCGCATACCAACATCAATCTGAAATATGCTACCAATATCTTCATTGGAATACCGATTTTTTCTGGTGACATCAGTTGCGCTGCCAGAAGTTCCACTTGCAAATTGAAGTGTATTCGTTCGGTAACTCTTCAACGTCCATTTTGAAATATGTGTAGAATTTCGCAACAACCAAAGCGCTGCTTTTGTTGCGCTTTTGGTGTCTAGCTGGCTAGTTGGGTAATTCCAAGGCAGCGTGGAAGTCCCAAATATGGTGTTGTAGTTACTGCTACTGGAGTAATCTTTCCACTTAGTGCAGTTGTCGTCGTCTCAATGTGAACTTATGAATTGAGTCTTTAAGAACAATCTGGGAAAATTAAAAAATTTAATTCTTAATTTTCAATTGTATGATTCCACAACTGAGGTGTAGTTTATGTGAGATTAAAGAATTGTACAGATGACGCCGGAATCGAGGAAAATCTAACGTAAGACGAGGGTAACAGCTACAAGGGTAAAAAGCAAACATTCTCGTCACGAGTGTGTTAGCGTTTTTCAAAAGCGTGCGTGAGTGTGTCAAGTACCTTTTACCCTATATAGGAATAATTAGAACCAGCAAACGGAAATGGCTGTGAAATAAGATAAAACTTACCGATGGAAACAGTCAGATAGCTGAGGATAATAGTACAATGCAGTTTAGTTTAGAAAAAAAAAACTTGTTGTTTGAAATCAAAAATAAAATTACAATAAAGTAACCTCACGCCTATATTTCCCCGAAGAGTAAGCAGAGGTGTTTTCTAGTAAGCCCACTTTTACCAGTTAGTTTTTGGTCTCATGTATTGGTAGGTGGTGAGCCTATTGCAATACACCAGCACAAATACAGACTCCGAGCTACTACGAAGAGTTCTATGAACATCCGATGATACTTTACCCGGGCAATCGTACCTTAGGACCTCTAGCTTAGCAGTTACGTTTGCGACCATTAGGCTAGCGAGGGAATGAAGTACGCGTGAAAAGCTTAACATATTAATAACGGTTACCTACAAGAAGTGCTTATAAACTACGTTACTGTACTAGTAAGAAATGATCTAACATTTATAATTAATCGCGCGGCCCCACAATGTCGCTCCGCTCTGAATCCTGGAACTTCTCAAATTAAAGGTTACAAATACTGGGCTGTTTCCGCTGATTCGTGACATCGTTGACTGTCAGCAGAACACTTTTTTACTCAAACTCGATTGGTGTAAGGAAGTTGAAAGGAAGTGACTATCATTTGTAGCATTAATGATATTAATAAATGATTGGCTTCTGGATACACTATTTGATTTTGAAATGTTTTGCCAAATGTACTTGTAATTTAGCATCAGAAATAATACGTGTTTGTTCTGTAACGCAAACGCTGTGTGTACATTGTCTGGCGGTATTTTAAGTAAATAAGTCTGCCTCGTTTTCAAATAATAATGGCAATAGGTATTGCAGATATCCCCGATCAACCACATATTCGTAGGAATATGTGTATACTACCTGTAGAGGTAGTAACCTGTAGGTTAACATTGTATTTTAAACTCAAAATTAGTCAACTTAATGATCTTTTAACCTGTAGTGGATAGAATATAAAAAAAACCGTTTAAAAAAACGCTGATTATTATCGCTTGTTTTGTAGAAAACACATATCATTTGTCTGAAATCCAGGTAAAAACACACGCACAGGAATACCTCTTGAAAATTTAAAATTATGTAGTTATTTAATTTTCTTTTTCTTTATCTTACAAAATATAGAAAAATGGAGAAACGCGTATTCCTATAATTTAAAAAACAAATAGTGCAAATTTAAAGTTTATCAGATAATATTTGAGAAAAAATCGATACAAATTTTCATCGTGTATTCCAAGAGAACCTCTTTATTTTTCGGGATGAATAGAATAAAAGATCTGTCTCAGGAGTTAAGTGCATGTTTGTACCAAGTTTCATTAAAATTGGTTCGGTAGTTGTTGATTCCATCGCGCTCTTGGATACATAAAGACAGACCGACACGAAATATTTTTTTTTTTGTATCTGTATCGGTTACTTATCATCGTGTGATAGTTTGTTCAAGTTTTATTCAACTACTTCTACTACTATTGGGCGTTCTATCTCTCAGAATTGGAGGAGTTAGGCTACTTTTTATCCCGGAAAATTGCATGATTCCCATGCAAAAACTGTAACAATCGTTCGATTTTTAATCGATTATTTTTGTCGGTTTGTTGGTAGGTATATCCTTCTTTGCCTACTCGACGAAATTGCTGGATCATTGTGTTTTGGACAGATGCAGTTACATAGGCTACTTTTTACCGGAAAATTCTATGGCTACCGTGAAATAATGGTTTGATTTTTAATCGATTAATTACTATCGATCATATTTTAATCAATTGATCGATTTTTTTTTTTTTTGTAAAACATGAATCCATAAACAAAATTTACGATAGGTGGTAGAAAACATTATGTAGGATTTTGCTTAATTTTAATTTATATTGCATACATAATTATAAACTTGAATTGTACTCACGCCCAACGCGAAACGATTTAGCCCTAACACTGCGATATCTAGCGAATAACCTTCAAAATGTTTCGATGGGTTCGTACGGTTTTTAGCTCGTTTGTGAAACTTCTAAGGGTCGGAAAATCGGAAAGAGCGGTAGTAATAAAGTTTCACGTTTTCAATTTCCGATAACATGTTCCTCTTCGATGACACGGAAAGACACGAGAAAGGGACCTGCAAGGGTAATAATACACTAGTTCGATTCGTTCAATGTTAACTTGTGATTTACTAATAAACGTAATCTTGATATGATTGTAATCGTATCTGACGTCATATATTTGTTAATTTGTAGATTTTCTTTTAAACGATAATTCTTTTTCTACCTTTGACATCCAATTTCAACAGTTGTTGCTAATTAAAATTAAACATATCCATGTTGAATTATTTTATATTTTATTTCTACATCATTCATCATCAGTCATCGTAATTAAATCTCTATAAATTATTACAGAGACAACTTAATAGCGTTTATACTTAAATAAGAAAAATGGTTGAATTACGACCACTGGGTGACCACTAATATACACAAATAACTGATTTGTGTCAACTGATACAGCCGGCTATTTGTTAAATATAAGATTTATGCTTACCCTCTTATTTCATCGCATCGTTTTAACTTCGGCACTTCAATAGGCATAATGTGCACGCTATTGAAGACTTGCATTTTTGTGCTCACTTGATATGAATTAACCTAGATATGAACCACTATGGGTCCACTGTTGATCGAGCTGATTTAATAGCACCTTAACAGGCATGGACGGCCTACACATGAACATATCTAAGACACAAAGGAATTCTGATTGTTTTGTTATTACACCAAAATCAAACAAATCGTGAAGAATTTTCCTTTGAGGCGTGTTTTTCTGATCGCCAGAAAAATAATTCACTTTGTAAGTTTACGGTCTCTGAGTATAATGGAATTATGATGTGTTTAATTTATTTATGACATATCTTCGAAAAATAGACAAAATATAGTCCAAAAGAGTCCAAGCAACACTTTCATATGAATCGTTTGTACTATTTTTCGTACGTAATTTTAGTAGGGTTCAAATATCCCATATTAACAAATCGTCTTTAAAACTGAAAGAAAACTACCTATATTGGTCCGATCACATTTTCTTCTGTGATCTAAGCCACTATCCATATGAAATGTTCATGTCACTGCCGACAAGGACACTGTAATTTAGGTGAGGCTTTTAGGTAGATAAAAGAAATAATTTGGAGGGTTAAATGTTTCACTGACATATTATAAGAAGGCAACTAAACATAAAAAATATTTAACAAAATTAATAAAGTGACTATTTAATTTAGAAAATTAATTGGTGCGTGCCGCTTGGATTTGAACCCGGACTTGTTCGGACACGAGTGCGAGTTCAATACATAAAGAGATCCAAAAACGTCTACTCCATAATGTACGTTGTACGCATGCCTCAAGCACAATTACATATAAGAATAACAAGAATAGATATTATATTCATTCAATTTTCAACTCTAACCAAGAAACTGAAATATCACATACTCAGCTTTTGTCATGATTTCAACGAACCCGAGTTACCACGGTCTATAAGCTAAATTTTGTCTACTGGAATCTGAACCCCCTACCGACTGCTCGTCCGCTTGACCGACTTAACTCATTCCCCAACACATACAGACTCACACTTACTGGGAAACAATTTTGTAAAATAGATCGGGTGTGTGTGTAAGTACCGTTTTTGTGTCGCGGCTTGCCTACTAAACGTATCCTACATATCAAGAAGTTTTACTGCCAAAACAGGAAAACTTTGGGAAACAAAGCAACGGCTATGGATTTATACTTAAGCTACAAGTCATAGACGTCCCAATGTTGGGTTGGTCTCCCCCACAGACAGCTGCGGGAGGTCTAGAGCATACTCCACCACGCTAATCCATATTTTACCGATTGTGCCAGGAGGGTTATTTTTTTCGAGTGTATTTATGTATGTACCTATGTGTGTATTTCTTTGGCACGCTCTGTAGCCTAAATGTCTTTTAGCTTTAGAGGCGTCGTTAGATTCGTCTCAATTGTGAGTGACACTGGGTATATCAAAATTATTATATATACATATTATATTATACATTCAAGATTCAAATAAAAAAATTGTTTCTCTCAAAACCTATCGAGTTGTTAATTATTTAATTTGATACAAAAACAAAAAAAAATTATAGAAAAAACCAATATCCCTACTGCGTAAACTGAAAAAATATTATCAAACTTAATTTATAAATTTCATTCAGTTCATTATGTTTCTGTAATTCCTAGCAGTAGCTCGGAGTCTGGAATTTTGACCAGTGTAAGGTAACAGGCTCCACCACAACCCTTTCATTGTCCATCAATAATGGGCATGTCCATGTCATTATTGGGCACGGGTCTCCTCTCACAAGGGGAGGGGTTAGGCCTTAGTCTACCACGTTGGCCAAGTGCGGATTAGCAAACTTAACATGCCTTCGAGAACATTTTGAAGAACTCTCAGGCATGCAGATTTCCTTACGATGTGTCTTTCACCGTTTCAGCAAGTGACATTTAATTTCAAATCGCACATAACTTAGAAAAGTCATTGGTGCGTGCCGCTGGGGTTTGAACCCGGACCGCTCGAGTGAAAGGCGAA
>DWTT01001401.1:0-11823 GCA_018250895.1 Carterocephalus mandan | reverse complement strand
TGAAAGAATTTTTGAAACCGGTCCAGTAGTTTTTGTGTGAAAACATTACAAACAAATCTTTCCTCTTTATAATATTAGTATAGATTTAACAACATAAAATAACTCCTACGTTTCAAGACAAAAATAATTTTCTAGAAGACTACAATTAATTATTTGTGTATTAAGTATTCAGCACCAACGAACTGATTTATAATTAAATTACTCATATCAACTGATCCTTTAAGATCACTCAATCTCTAAATAATTCTCTTGTCATCAAACGTGAACCGTTAAACGTCTAGCGGGCTTACAAATTAATGCCGCGCATTTCTAAAAGCATTAACTGTAAGTGCCTGAACATAAAACTGATAGGTATGCAATATGTCCGAGCGATCAATCTGAAACTGATTCGTATAAATCGCTACAACTAACAATCATTATAGATCGCGCTTTTTTCGCGATCATCACTGAAATTGTTTTTAGTAAACAATTATGGGGATAATATGAGATGCGTATTATGTTTAATTAATTATTGGGATCAATGAAACTATATTGTATTGTGTTAGAATGACAAAATTCATTAATTTATTTAAATGTTATAAAATAAATTAATTATTCTTAACAATAAGACAGCCTTTTGCAAACTTACCTATACTATAATTATTTGTATATCATAATATTGTATTTTATTGGGAATGAAAATAAAATTTAAGATCTACTGTACCTTCTTAGGTAAGCAAAGTATAGTAAGTAGTGAATTACTTACAGACTAATTAAAAATGGGCATAGCCGCAAAAGTTGATTACTAGGTAGGTATGTAGTCTGCTTACGTTCATACAGACAGTATGCCAAGGTACTTAAACTCATATTTAAATCCTATTCAGAAGTAGGATATTGACGAGTGACTATGATGACATAAATCTTATATTCGCCTCTGATTAGGAAATCAAGTAGGTATTTGAATTCGTTGAAATTGCTATGGAGTGTCAAAAAATATATATAATAGGTATATAAATATTTAAATCCCGGCCAGAGTAGACGTTAATTTCGCAGATAAATATTTGTGCTCGGGTCATGGATGGTTAATTGTTAAGTTTTCTGTATGTGACCGCTGTTCTCTCAACAGGTTGTTGAACTTAATTTTTTATTGGATTCCTTAAACGTTCGGAGCTTTATCTCAAAATCACCCTCAGTGACATCAAATAAAGCAATTAATTAGCTATTACACATTGTGCGAACGCTTTGGTCCGAGCGGAGTGACGGCGAGTGCGATCGATGCTGACAAATGGGTGTCAACGCAGAACACGCTGCAACACGCCACCGGTATGCGGCCAGGGTTGTCCACAGCGATTTACCTGTACTAAAATAAATCTAATTTATACCAATTTTATCCATTAGGTATGTATGTAATATAAAATAGTAGGAATTATGTTTTGACTCTTTGGCTGTTAAAATACCTCGGTCTATGCAGTCAGCTCTTTTTATCAAAATTGTACTCGTAAATGGGTGTCGATGCATACCACCGGCGGCACGATGTGCGCCCACGACCGCTTCCTAAATATTAGTATGTAAGTACTCGTAATTTTCACCAACCTGTACTTTTTGTGTGGTTTTTATGTTTATTAATGCTACAACACATAAATTGCATTTTACGGTATATAAGAGTGATCATTAGTTATTTTTGAAGTTATACTAAAAGATATTTCTCGTTCAACATTCATTCGCTGTTTACCTAGTAAACTCTCGGTGATGTTATACATAAGAAATAGGTACTTGACAAAACCATAACCATTACTATCTTGTAAAAGAATCCTTGAAGATGTAGTGCCCTTGTATGAATGTCACAGTAAGTATACCAAATTTTGTAATAACTGTTTTTGTATGTAAGAATCTTAATAAAATAAAAACATTATAATTTTTTCCTTATATTCGACATGCCAAATCCTTACATTATTGTAAAATAATAAATCGTGATAAAATAAAATGTTGGCAACCCTATCAATGGTATGCAATAGCCAGTATATGCTACGATTTCATGCCGTAGTACGTTGTTAGAATACCCGCATGCATGGGGAGAGCAGCCCTGCATTATTGGACGGAATTACTTACGTCAGATATTCAAGTGAATCGATGTTAATCTCACTTCCTGGCCATGATTCTAGTCGGTGGCTTTGTTTCGGTACATGGAAATATGGAACTTCGATTTTGTCATACAATAACTTACGTCTTCTGAGATTAGATAAATCTTATCTAAAACACGTCAAAAAATATGTTTTTATGTAGGTATTGTGTAGAAACTCATGTTAGCTATTGATTAAGTTTATTTTGATTTGCATTTGATACCTTGATACGTAACGTTAGCGTTAACCAAGTACTGAATAGGTGAAGTTTCACCTATTTAAAGGGTAAACTTTCTTGGTCGTTTACCTGAAAGGGTATTTACAAGGTAAAGGTATAAAACAACATAATTCAACATAACAAATTAATGCTGTAGGTAACAAAAGTTCGTTCCGTAAATAGTTTATAATTTTAATATTTAAAGCCTTTCGATACTATACGTTTATTATGAGCGCGAGTCATATTTTGATTGAGGAAAATAGGCGTGGTGCGGATCACACGCATGATACTATGGAGTGGAAATAGTGGATTGATGACGCTAATCGCTTATTGCACTATTACTCCGCTGGTAACATGATTGATATAAATTACCTACTTTATGTTCAATGAAAGAGATTTATGATTCGTTCGTTAGCACTTAATATTTATTATCAATATTTAGAGGCAGGTAGCGCGGGTGATAATTATACTTATCTAAGTATAGGATAAAAACCTAGTGTAACAGATTGCAACAAATTTGCCACACTGAAATTAGCTGTTTTGTTAAAAAAAATTCAAAAACTTAACTTTAACTTACCTACTTAGCAGCATAAATTGATTCCACACCTTCGTTCAAGTTTAAGTTGTTAACTGAACCTGGTCTAGTTCCTTTCTGTGGGCCTTTTCCATTACTTCTGCAGGCTCCTATGGCTGGAGGTTTCTCTGGTCCTCTCTCTGATTCTCCCGTGTTAATGAACATGACCGCTAGTGACAAAATTTCATGGACGCTACCGTTAAGCCGTCGGTTCCGGTTGTTTTCAATGGTGGACACAGTCGTAAAGCCTTGTCGCAGGCATTCGGGTGGCTTGAGAACATTCGACACTGGGTTAGCCACTAACACCTCCACCAATCTGCAATGGAGCAGCGTGGTGGAGTATGCTATGTCTATGAGGAAGCAGTGGGACGTGTATGGGTCGCAGCTAATGTAAATGAGGTGAATCTTTGTTTATTAAAAATAACAAACTAAACTAAAAACTATTTAAAGTTGTCAGTGATGGATTCTGGAAATTATACCTACAGTTTGTATACCAATACGAGACCGCCGCACAGCAACACCCATTTTTGCCGTGTAGCAATTTTGCGTTTCGGTTGGAATCGGAAGGCATCGGCGCGGCGGGAACGCAATCAGTCTTATTCCGTGCGGACGCTCGTCGATTAGTCAATGCCGGCTGCAGAGACAAGCGCCCTTAGCAGCCTCGCGGGAAACACTCGGTTCAGAAATCGATTTGTGTCAGCATTTTTAGAAAATATTTTTCTCTGTGACTTCAATTAGGCCTGTATCCAGCGCTCGAATAATGTATTACTGCTGGTACATTTTAAAATACAATATCAGTCGAGTCTTATTTCTTTTTAAATATAACATAACATAGTCATTACTGTACTTCCCCGAATGGGAAGCAGAGGTGTATAATACGTAAGTTAGGCTTAGGTCCCATTAAATAAAATAACTTTAATATAATTTAAATAACCTCCAGTTGGAGAGTTGCTATATTTTACGTAAATATCTAGTTTAAAGTATAAAGCCTGAAAATTCCCTGTTATATTTTTCTCTTATTTTTAGTCAAAATAGTTATAACTATAATTTTTACTGTAATTATAGCCTGTATAAAACAGGTCAAGTAATTACTTACTCAAACTATCCAAACATTATTCCGTAAAAAAGTGACCACCGCCACAGATTACTTAATAGTTACTTCGTAACACATAAGCTTACGAGCATAAAGTGCAGATTACTGTGTAGCTGCGAGTTGCTGCATGGTTAGTGGGGATCACCAGGGCTGCCTCGTCTGATTAAGTTGTCAGTAGGTGCTATTTAAAAAATCCATTAAAAAAACATTTTTTAATTTTTCATCAGATTTAATTGTTAAAAATAAATATCTACCTACGATTTTTTATGAATAAGATCGTTAGAATATGTCTGTTTGGTGTGTGATGAGCCTTGAACTTAGTAGTAAGTTGAATACACAATTTCTAGAAAATTCGACAAAATAAAGAATCCCGTGTGATATTTTTGGAATCAATTCGCCATACGGTATTATTGAAAATCGTAGTATATACGTATTCATTTGCAATATATAGCTAAAAACGGCCCGAACTAAATAAGTACCCACATGTTATAATTAGTGGTAGCAGATTTTTATTAAACCTTTTTATCAAATTTTCGAACAATCTATTTACTTAGTTGTTTAAATGGTTACCTACTCATCATTTAAAATCGAATTTTATCGGACAAATAGGTATAGTGCACTACCTAGTTCATGAGATAAGAGGTTCGCTCGCACGGATTAAATAGAAAATTAATTTGTTTTATGCTCTGACATCAGGCTGAAATAATAAACTAAACAGTCGTCCAGAATAGAAATCTAGATGTAGCAACACGAACCGCACGCATACATCCATCTACCGTAGGTACGACACGACATACCTACGAAATGGAACAAACTCTAAACACGAATATTAATTAATAATGTTCGTTTGTTTTGGCGATTAGAGTAATAACTATAAGTAGTATTGTAGATATTTATCTACCAATAAGATACAAAACACGAAACTAGTAATTTACCTACCTGTTTAAAATTTATAGTAAAACAAATTAGGTAGGTACGTTTGTTCATCTTTGTTCATCAGCATGTAAATGAAAATAAGAAAGTATTTATTTCTTTTCTAGCAGGATCTACATTGGATGAAGTTCAAACAACAAGCACCAGTAACAGCCATATTATTTTCATAAGTATTTGAACTGTTACTGATCGCACTCGACCGAGAAAAGGCCGCTGGCGGCTTTGTGGTCGGTAGGTAATTATCACTCGCAAGTACATGGAGTTAAATTGGCTTGCCACCTCCTTCACATTAACCTCTAGCTAGAGTGTTAGACAAAGCTTTTATTGAGTTGATTTCACCGACCAACGATAAATTGTGGTTGTTATAGTAAGAGGGTACAGGCTACTACGAACACTCCCAAAAAAAGAGAACTCCACAAAGAGATCCCGGAGCCCTCTTTTAGTCCCGGAGTAGGCCACCGAGTGGGTTTTAGTGGGTGAAAGTCCCACATAACCCGACGTCGCTCCTACGACGTTCGGGCACCAAGCATCAGGCAGCGGTGCGGAGCGGGTACGCAATCAGTCTTATTCCGCGCGGACGCTCGTAGATTAGTCACCGCCTTGTCCGTCGAGACCTACGAGTGCAGAGGCCACCGCCCTTCACGGATTCGCGGGGAAACACTTCGGTTTTAGAAACAGATTTATGACAAAATTGTCCAAATATTCCTTCTATGTACCTTATTCTCCTATTTGGATTATAATTTAGCAATAATGTTCTAAGTTGGAACGGAATTGCAATAAATTTCTAGTGTACATTTTTTTTTTTAAATTTAATTGGTTCGTTGGTAATAAACAATCCAGCTGGTCCAAGCAACTATAGCTGGTCCTTTCTACCATTAATTCAACAGAAGAAGGTAAATAGTAAAGCAAATGTTTCGGGTTTTATTGTATCAAAAGCATTGCCGAAAATCCCCGGTATGTGCGCAGCGCCACACAGGCAGCAGGGCGCGCCATCAGTCTTATTCCGCGCGGACGCTCGTCGATTAGTCAACGCCGACTGCAGAGACAACCCCCACACCGCGTCTCGCAGGGCATTATCGATTCGGTAATCGATTTCAGGTACGTGGTGAAATCTGAGGTATAAGTAACAAAATAAATACTTACCTATTTGATAAATTTAACGCAAGCTCATAAAATTAAAATAAGCCGAAATATCGTAGTGGGTTAGGTATATCAGAAATTTTAAAATATAAAGTCCAGAGTTCAATTTGAAAACATAACTTTAACAAACTGTTTATATTGATTTATGAAATTTAAAATAATATGTCATTGTAATATTATGTCGATATATTTTATTAAAGAAAAGAAACATTCAACTTATACACCGCACCGTAATATCTCATTTTGATAATAAAGTTGTAAACAAAAATACTTCAGGTAAAATTGGCGAAGTTAACATAATCGATTGTTCGTGTCCTAATCGAGGTAAAAGCCTAAAAGCCCTTAAGCAAATTACCATTGTTGGACGTAACATCTCTTACAATAATGAAGATAATCTTGTAATAAGGTATCATTAAACCACGAACGAGGAAGCACGAATAAAGGCACAAGGCAAAGCTGTGAGAAGGATAATATAATTAGAGGTAAAAATTGAAGATGAAATTTGTCCTATACACTAGTTTTTACCTTGACTGGTACAACCTGTGATATTTAGTAGATATTATAGCAATAAAACTAGGGCCGTCATAATTAGCTTGATAAACTTAACATTCAAGCTCATATTCAAAGCTAATATTATATACGCTATAGTTAATTTATTCTCTTATATTTTTAGAATATATACCACCACAGTAATAGGTACCTATTTCTCTTAAACATATAATGTTTTAATAATTTTTTTTATTTGAGACGCTTTTATAATGAGACATGAGGTCACATAGACACACAAAACATTTTTATCCGTTACGTACGTAATCAATAACGTGATTATCTGTCAGTATCATCTATGTCCCTGTCAACGAGGTCATTATTGGCATTTCCATCAGAACAAGTTTCTCCTACCCGCCTTCTATTTAATTTATCTATCCACAACACCTCACCTTTATCAGAATTCATTACCTGTATTATCCACGCGCCCAACTGTTATCGCGAGTTTTCTCACTGCGGCATTATAATGAAGAGTTTAAATTTAGGCGTAATGGTTGACCAATAAGATAAAAGCGAGCGGGCTCAACGAATTACCTTCTATTTGCCGATAGACTGGATCTTAACCACAAAGCAATAAGACGGAATGTTGGTTGTTGAGAACGCAAGAAAAAGTTGGTAGGAACGTAATGACGGACGCATGGGCCGCGGCATACAAAGCAGTCGGCTACCAGAATAAAGTTATCTCGCGATATATCCCTGAATTAATGACCAACTCGTTACTTGTGTATTGAGATGTTTCGGATCGTGTAGATATAGAGTCCTCAGACTTTTTGGCTGTTAATAAAAGCGACGCACCTTACTCGTATATAAACATTCGGATGAATTTCGAATTGTGACTTAAGTACATAGTCCATGTACCTACTTAACTGATCACTTTTGCATAGGTTTTAGTACGCTTTGGTTTCTTGCTTTGTAACAAAGTAGGTAATACAATCATAAAAAAATCATTAATATTCTAGTGAAGCTATCAAAAATATTAAAATAAAAAATTATTATTAATATTGTATTAATATACCTTCCATTATGACTGTTTATGAAAATATTTCTGTTAATTTATTTTATTAAAACTTTCATAAATTTAAATAAAATTCCTTTATGTCTGTAAGTCTGTCTTAGGTTCCTAGTTTCGAGATACGACTTCGGCGACCATTCATAATAGTCAAGTATTATCTAAGCCCGATTGGCTGGAAGGGCCTATGACAAGATGATAGAGTTCAGTGAATGCCTGTAAAAGCTTTAATCTCACTGCGGACTGTAGGGAACTCTTTAAATATTGTTATTTAGCATTGCTGCAGGCAATTTATTTGATTTCTTGTAGGTAACAAGTTTGTATAACGTAGTGGTATAGCGTGTATCGTCAGTTTTATTGGATTCATCTTCGTTGCTTTATCTTTGTATAGTCCTCACTATATCTGAGGTATCTGAGCTTTAGTACCAAGTTCAAATACCTACCCAGTAGGTACTTTTTTCGAATTTTCCTGCACACAAATTATTTCTATTTCTACCTCTTAAACATAAATCACAATAAGGTATTTATTCATAATGAAATATCCAAATTCAAACAGTGATTTACGAGCGGTTTTATTATGCATGTCATATTACGAAGGAAAGTTATTTCATAATTAAGAAAATTTACCTTTTGGTAATTCACTAGGTAAGTAAACAATAAATAAAGGTGGTTTTGATGGGTTCATTTGTAAATTATCAAATTACATACCTATTTATTTACTATTTTTGGTTAGTTATTGAAGAAAATATAATGTTGAAAATGAATTTCTTCTCGGGTCATGTTATGTTACACTAGAATCTTTACTGTAAAGATAATGGCTACTAGGCAACTCACTACAAAGTGGTACGAGTATAGTCTAAAATAATAATATTCCAAGAGAATGTTATGTTGTGTTTATAATATAACGGGCAGTCGGTAAATTGCAGACCCAACCACAACGTTCGTGGCCGCGATCACGCCAACCTCAACTTGTACGGCTATAAAGCTAAAAAGTTAACTATTTTGTGTATTTTTGTTCACCACTATTCGATTCATCGACGGTCACTTGTGATTACCATCATAGCTAACCGCTAGAAGCAATTTGGATCGTATAACGCTTCATGGCAAGGTTTTGACAGAATAAAACCTAAAAAATATATTAAATCCATTATTTTAGATAGATTACTTATTGACTCAGATGAAACGTTCTTAACTAGAAATGTTTATTGTATGATTTAATTTTAGTCGGTAGAAGATGATGACTCTCTTTAGTATCTAGGTACACTTACTCGTATTATATTCATAATAGTTGTAAAATCACTGTCTTTCTCTCAAATTAATTAGATTAGAGAATACTCTAAATCTATAATAGGAGTATTATTTTTTATGAATAACACGGTTAGTTGGTATGTATATTTAGCAGGCAGTTAAGGGGTTGGTTGTTACAAGATAAACCACCACAACATTTTTCTGCATTAATAGTCAGGAAAACAACTAAATAGACAAGTGAGTTTTCAAATGTAAAGCGCCGTTCTTGTTCTAGGTTTGTAATGTAAGTCAAAGAGGCAGTGTAATTTGTTTACTCACGTACTGTTCTGCTGCATAGAGACCTAATCTGGTAACCAAATGTTCATTCAAATGCTAAGGATACCGGCCGTTGCGCAGTTCATTTGAAAAAATCTGTATGGGCGAGCTTTGAAATGTGCAAAGCACTACTGCGTCATAAAATTTCAATTTCAAAGAAATGTCACATAAATCATATTGGCTATTGAAACAAGGCTCCTGGTGTCGCAATTGTTTTTGTGTCTTCGATTGGACTTCAGAAATCAGGTCAGGATCACATGTGCTACCGAGTTATCCTTTTGTTTTCATTGTGCAATCTTCCGGGCTCTGGAGCTCTATTGTAATGGTAGCGATGCAAATTTATACTGTCAGATTTGCAAAGACTCTTGGTGTTCTTTTTTTTATTGTTTCTACTTTTACTAGCTCTAGCAGGTATGTATTCAGTCTAAATATCTTTAAAAATAAAACTGATCAGAAATGATTGTAATTTAATTTTAATCTTATCGATTTATTTATACATACCTATCTATTAATCTCAAGTGATAATTGTTGCTTACAGTTTAGGTTAATCAATCAGTTCTGCAGTAACCGTTAGATTGAATGTTATTCAACCATAGAAAGCACATACCACCAGGAAGCCAAAGGTCATTCGAGTTGTTAATTTAACAATCATAAATTCATTAATCAGCTCAAAAGTGCAGGCTTGCAAATAGTGATCATAAGTCTGCACCTTGTTTGAAATGTTGTTGAAAAATTACCATCATCTATAAATCTATAAACAATCAAATTGGTGGTTAACAGTTTGCTATGCAACACAAAAGTCCCTGGTCGGAATCGTGAGAAGTCGAACGCGTCAACGAAACCAATCAGCGTGCCACTCCGTCCATTTACTTGCAAATTTCGTGCAAAATTTGAGAAAAAAGAGGCGAGATAAAAGTACAAAAGTGTTCTATTCTAGTCGCCAAATGAATAATTACCTTTCACGTTTCTCCTTTCAATCTGCGCTGAGCAATCGATCAGCGTCGCGCGAACTCTTTCAGGCACGTCACCCTTCTGCCGTCACCGCCACCTCAGGTAGAACGCAATTAATCTGAAACATCCCAAATCAGTATTACATTAAAAACTAAATAAAAACCCTGCAGCCTGCTGTTTTTTCGCCGCCGCGTTTTCTTATCCATTCAGTTATTTTTGACAGTACGAAAAATGAGGCTCATTTATTTGACTCGTACACAATGTAGCACTGTTTGAGTACGAGTATTTGCTATAAATACGTATTTTTCTTCGCATCTCCTTCCTTTATGTGGGGTGAGCATTAGCCTCGGATGCGAAGGGAATCTCACGTGTTCCCTTTGTTCGGTTCCGAGGTTTTGGGGGAGTACTGAATGCTTATATTCTCATGGAATCCATCAAAATAATCGCACACTCATGCATAATGGATGCGCGTCAACAAACTTAATCATACATCTCTGGCGGTAAATATATATCACAATGGAAATTTTAGTTGTGATCTAAAAAGCAGGTTAGAGCCCTAAGTGGATCATGCTAATCTGAGATTATTTTTTATTCCTCGTGAGTCTTCTTGCATGCACTTCAAATATGCAATAGATATTCGAAATTCTTCTGATGTATAAAATATATGATATGCAGGTAGGTATAGTTTATACTTATTCTTGCTTATCCCAATTCTCACTAGCTTGCAATATTATAACCGAACATCGCATTACTTGAAATCATTGAATAATTCCATATTTTCAATGAAATGAAAAAGGTTCTCAAATCAACGTACCGACTTAATATTTCAATTGCACTTATTGCATATTCAAAATAACCATCGTACCTAATACAAAATGAGAACTATTTGAAACTCGAACTTCTACTTAAAACAGGCTCATTAACACACTCATAAAAGGCAATTGTTTCTTTATATTTTTTTAAGCGTTACCTTTTGTTCTATTGAGTGGCGTGCGCGCGCATTTCACGTGGATGTGTAGAGCTATTTGTCAAATTCATGCTAATACTTTTTCTAAGCTCAATTTTAAAGGCTGTTCACGCATTGAAGCTACGCTCAGTGTTCGTTCGCTGTCCGAAACATCGTCTCATTGTGTGATAAATCACTGAATATAAATACTGCATTGTCTTTGCCCATTCAGTTATAATTAGGTAGCACAATTTGCTCTCTTGAATCGTTAATGAGACGCTTGTGCGGTGAGTTAAGTAATGACGCGGTAAATCAATTCATGGTAAACGTATACTTACTTCCTGGGTAGGTTTTAGGTTAGTTGTAATTGTTTGATGATATTATTATGTCAATTTTGTAGTGCATTGCATAAGCTCATACATTTCAAGAGCAACTGAAACATCATCGTTCGATAGTTTCAGTAATGTTTTTAATGTATACCTACGGTATGTAGTGTAACCTACACTACATATACATACATATATACATTGATGTTAAACATTAGGTACCTATGTGTTAATCTATTATCATTTTCAATTGATATAGTTATAAAATACTTTAAACTATATATATCCAGTAACTTACAGATTAACGGATCGTAGTAGGTAATCGTAAACTTATAGGACTAGAAGATATACTTATTTGCTCTTTCGAATTCACACCACATGTTGTATATGCCAGATGGTAATTTCTATGCTTCTGAAGTACAAGAC
>DWTT01001400.1:0-11826 GCA_018250895.1 Carterocephalus mandan | reverse complement strand
CGTTATGATGAACTCTCAGGCATGTAGGTTTCCTCACGATGTGTCCTTCACCGTTATAGCAAGTGACATTTAATTTCCTAATAAATTATATTATTTAGAATGTCCATAAGTTTATAAATGAGGTAAGACGAAATAAGACGAATAAGATTCGATTTAGTAGTACGACTTTATCTTAATTTATTTTAATGTTAAAATATATCTCATGAAAACTTTTACGCAACATCCCTGGCTAAGGAATTAATCGTAGGGTCCATGGCCCAATGGCTCGATTCTATTCAATGTGATCGACGTGGCATGTTAAGCAACAACGGGCGCAGTCGGTTTGTGGATGGGTGAGCGCTAGTGGCAAATTTTATGGTCGCTACCGTGCATTGGACGTGCGTTGGGCAAGTTAAGCCGTCGGTCGGTCTTCTCCTAACACTCTTCGGGTGGCTTGAAAACACATTACATTTTCACATTAAATTGGAAACTAATATTTTTACACCAAAGGATGACTAAGTAATAAGGCACTGTGATATTTATGTAACCTTAAAATTGACAAATAAATGATTTAATTGAAAGTTGTCTTGTGTAAAATATTGATAAATAATGTTTAAGAAATACTCTCTGTGCTTTTATATTATTTTGGCCAAATTATCTCCTAATCCCGGGATAGTCCCTAGATCCCGGGATTGACCATCAAAAATTCCGAATCCCGGGATTTATAAACATGCTCGGGATAGTATTGTCTAGTGTCGGGTAACCGAGTTAGTAAATTAGAATATAAATGTGTATGTACTTGGAGAGATATTTTAAAGTGTTCTTCATGCCCCACTTCACTGTAATTCGTTTTCTTTTGTCAAACAAAAAGTAAAAAGGCTTTGCATAGAAAATATAACTAGAACGGATAGCTGATAGGACAGATAAGAAATTAAGCTGCAACAGGCTCGATTCACTGGATTTCTAAAACCAAATTCTATAGGGCAGCCAATTCCAATCGAGTGACGTAACTCTATATCGGACGTGAAAAGTAAAATGGATGATCGTATGGTGGAATTCGTCCGGATACTCGTTGTGGACAGCGTGAAATTGAGAATAGTTATCGGCTTCGACATATCGCGTCTTTTAATATGTAATTGGCAAACGAACAAGCTCGGCCTGTCTTCTGCAGCCATGGTTATATATTTATGCTCGTAACTGTACTTTTTTTTGTTCTTAATGTCTTTATGTCATTGTCTTGTCTTTTTATTTCAGGTACTTTTCACGTGCTTTTCACCGATGCAGATTTAAATTCAAACGCTCGTGGCGTCAAACCATTCCACAATGTGTAGAGATACTCGTAGGTAGGAGAAGAGAAAATTAAGTTCGTCAGGTTTGAATACTGGTTACCTATGACCCACAAAATGTTGGTCCAAAGAGAAATTTATCGATAGCGGACGATTTGATTATCTATCTACATGAACCTTTTGCTGTCCTATTGGTCGTTCAGCCTACCTTTTACTCTCAATTTATGATCTTAAACTCTCACTCTCACTGTTGTTTTAATGAAACTGACGAGACTTTGTCCACGTCTGTCAGAGTAGGGTGGTGCGTAGAAATGATTTACGCATCTTAACTTTCGCATTTATTATCATCATCATCACAACCCTTTCTTTGTCCCAATGTGGGGCACGGGCCTCCTCTCAGAATCGGAGGAATCAGGCCTTAGTCCACCACGCTGCCGCGCTGGCCAAGTGCGTATTGGCAGACTTCACACGCCTTCGAGAACATAATGAAGAACTTAGACCGACAAGGCTTAGCGACTGTTTCCACCATTATTGTTCAAATAATAGCCTGAACATCTCTTCGCATTTAGCTGGCCCCAAGCCAGAGTATAGTGAAATTATGTATACTCCGTTGCAGCTAACACAGTAATAAATAGCAACTTTTTAAACTTCATGTCTATAACACCCAGTTTCTAAGATTTTTTGGTACAATGGAGATAGATAAAGTTGGTCGGTATTTAAGTAAAATTATTCTTTGCGAGGAAAATGCTATGCTGAAAACTTTGTGACACAGTAAGGTTTTGATATAAATAAAAGGAAAAAGCAGTACCAGTCCCCCTTCAACTCTTTTTTTAATAAAATTCAGACAGATTGGCGATTTGATAGCATCTATGTAATATGTTGAACTTTGAAGTCTGCCAATCTGCACTTGGCCAGCGTGGTGGACCAAGGCCTCCCGTTCCGAGAGGAGACTCTTACCTCAATATAGTTAATATTCAGTTACCATAGAGTCAATAAGACCATTCGCTAGTACGAGGACTATAGAATGGACAATAAAGACATATCTTTGACTCAGCTCAATAACTATCTATAACGGCCATGTTTAAATGTATCCCAGATAATCAAGATATACCCGGAGAGAACTGTCCGAGCGTCGAATCCGATCCAATCACGGGAAATACGGATTTCCACTTATATTTTTTTCGTAACGAGGAAAAATATCACGATCTAGTAGGTACCTATTGAGAAAGAACGAAGGCTATTGATTTTCATAGCTTTTCGCGTCTATTGATACCGACGAGGAAGGTCGGAATAAGACGAACATGGCCGCCTTTTCATGGAGGGCTGGCGACCTCGGGGTCACAGAAACTAACTGTTTATTATCATTTATAATCCAACTGAAATATGAGCATTGCAGCGTTGTGAAGAATGTTCTAGACCTCGCTCAGCTGCGGCTGTGGCAGGACTTCTAGCTGATTAGCCAGAAGTCCTGGGTTATGAACTAAGCAGTCCCGCTTGCCACAAGACCAGCTACAAAGTCACTAAAACGCCATGTCTAAACAACAAATAATACAGATATACGAGTATGTAACGTAACATAACATCAAGGCTGCATTTTCTCGAAGAGGTAAGCAGAGGTAGTATTACACCCCAGTCGCTTTTGCCATACACCGGGTACAAATCCAGACTCCCAGCTAATACGACTAGGCGGATTGGCGGGCATGCAGGTTTACTCACGATAATTTCCTTCACCGTGACATTTAGTCTTAAATCGCACATACGAGTTACTTTGGAAAATTTGTCTCTCTTGGATTTGAACACACCACCCAGAGTGAGAGGCGAGTTCGGTAGCCACTGGGCTGTCGCCGCTACCCTGAGGACATCGGTGCCCAGTAATGCCCTCAAAGCCTTAATGCCATGCCAATTCAAACACGAACAGTATGTGACTGTAGAACCCAAAAAAGCAATATTTACGCGTTTAGTCCTAAACTAACATCGGATTTAGCGACTGTGTTGAAATCCTTTTGAGCCGGTCTAAACTTTTGGGTTCGGTATGCCATGAAGTTGATAATATACATTTCTTTTCTCTGTTATGTGAAGTGAATAGCAAACGGACCTATTATAATTCTAACATTATCCAACTCGGACGACAACGCTGACCATGTAAATTGGCAGACTTTACTTGCGTTTAAGAACATTAGGTCACTCACTCAGGCATGCTGAATTCCTCACAATGTTACCCGTTACAGAAAGTGATACATTTTTTTTTTGTAAGCTTTTGTGTACACTGTAATTAAATAAGTTACTGAAGTTATTTTTGTTCTTTGGCTATATTTTTTTTAAAATAATTTGACTGCTTATAAGAATAAGAATAAGAATATATTAATTTGCTTATAAACAGAAATAAAATAAAAACATACATAATAAAACAAAGCAAAAATAGGACCACACTCAGCATTTGCCATGATTTTAATGAAATCACGACGCTGATTTTCAATGTGGCCCTTTACTTATAAGTTATTCATTCAATCAACTTAATGTATTTACCTACTTACTTTTATCTATTGATTTTATACCAAAACTACTACTACTACCTACCTACCTACCTACCAATTGATTTTAAATCTCTTTATTAACCTGACCCTTAAAATAGTCACCTGACCTTGTACAGAGTATTGTACCGAGTGAAATGAATCAATTGATTCCATTAACTACTGGTGCCCGCAAAACTCGTATTTGCCTAGGACCTAAACAAACAGCTGACCGGGCAATCCACCAGCCAATTACGAGCTGTGAGGACGACCAGTGTAAGGTCACCATCTGATCGGAAAAATTCCAGTCCTAACCGGATTTGTCCAGATTTATTACATGCGTCATCATTAGATACATTTCAATGTCGAAGCTTGCCTTAGATTAGAGGCCAAGACCGCTCTGAAGGAGTCATATAAAACAGGTCTTGCTTCCCATATAGAAGGACATAGGAGTATTCGAGTTAAATTGACTAAAATTCGTAGAATATTCAGATTTTTTTATTTCGATACGGGTCATAAGTTCTGTCAAAGAGACTTGTTTTTAAATTTCTAATACTGGCCATAACATTTTTGATGGATTATGAATTGATAACTTTTTCGCCGTTTTAAAATAAAAAAGTATTTGATTTTATTCCATTAGCTAAAATGGAGTGGACGCAAAAGGAAGACAGAGTCGCGGTTATTGCGCTGCACAGCTGCGATACGCTCATACCGAGATTTTATCCTGCTGAAAAATTAAAAAATAAAATTGAGATATGTTTATCGTACGATCAAACGACCGTAAAAGGAGCGTAAAGAGTTAACGCGGGCGAAGTCGCGGGCAACAACTAGTTACTTTATATTTTTATTCCCATCTTTAACGGAATTTCTCCTAGTTTCCGATTTAAGGTTCTGTCAACCCTCGGCTTAAGTCAATAAACCAGACTTTTTGCGTTTAATGCATACATATAGTAGCAACGTTTGAAGCTTTTTGTCATGATTTTTCGTGAGCGAGACAACTTTCGCATTCGACAATAACTTCGTGGTTCAGATAGTGAATGATTACATGTGGGTTAGTTGACGGTCAGCTTATTAATAGATATTTGTTATCAGCACGGGTGTAAAAATAGTACAAGTAAACAAAAAAAATTATAAATTTAACAACCGATTTCGTTTCTTAAAGGACCATT
The DNA here is from genome assembly GCA_018250895.1 of Carterocephalus mandan. Classification (NCBI taxonomy): domain Eukaryota; kingdom Metazoa; phylum Arthropoda; class Insecta; order Lepidoptera; family Hesperiidae; genus Carterocephalus; species Carterocephalus mandan. The sequence goes on along the minus strand of DWTT01001400.1, from coordinate 6,882 downwards.
TTATAAGATTAGCCAACGAAGAATTTTCCTTTATTTTATACTTTTTTTACTACCGGTAATATTAAATCGAAATAAAGAGTCTTAAAACACTTGTATATGGGCTCGTCTTAATATTCTAGTACGATATAAGACGGTGAGAGTTCTCCCAAACAAATTCTGTGAAGATTTTACAACCTGCCGGCTTAATGCGAAGATCCCTCATCTATTTATACTGCTCGTAGCTATGTCTTGAAAATGAGAGTTTTATTACAGCTTGAGTACAAGATGCCCTATTTTACGGTCATCGCTTGCTGGCTGAATGCTAAGAATAACTTAAAAGTGTACAACAAAAGTGTACCAATTTACAAGGGTGAAACACTCATGCGCATGATGCATGCCACAGAGGACTTTTTACTGAGTGAAAACAAAATTTTCCTCAATAGTATCAGAATTTGAATTTGAATATATTCTAAGCATGTCTTAATATTCAGATTCATTTATTTTTCATTATATAGTATTAGTTGAGCTTATTGAACGTCATTAAATTTTTTTTACATCCGCCGGTTTACAACTCTTATGCTACCGAAAAGAACAGTAGGTCAAGACAGCAGTAGGCCAAGAAACTCAGTAGTTCTCACACTCGAAGCACTATCACTTTCTGTCTTTATAACTAAGTATGAAAAAAAAAGTATACCATGCTAAGCGTACCTACCTACTGTCTAACTCTATAAAATGTGCCACAGCACGTTTGAAAAAATTTATTCATAAAAAAAAATTAAGGTAGATAATAAAATGAGAGTAGATACTTGGTACTAATAGTTATTCCCAACGACAAAAAAATGTACTAATTGCTAAGCAATTCAATTCACAATTGAAACTCAAAAAGTAATAATAGATTGATTAGGTAATGAATTACCATAAATCATGTTTATATTGCGTCATGTTACTGTTACGTCCATGGCTCGCGTCGATTCAATGTGATCGACAGAGTTAACGAAGGGTGCAGTCGGTTTGTGGATGGGTGACCGCTTGTGGCTAAATTTCATGGGTGCTACCGTGCTTCGGAGGACACCTAAGCCATAGTATAAAGAGTCTTCGCTCCGCCCTAAGCCATCGGTCCCGGTTGTTTTTAACGGTGAAAACAATTGTTAAGCCTTGTCGAAGCCTTTCGGGTGAGTTGAGAACATTCGAGACTGGGTTGGCCACTAACCCCTCCGCCAATCCACACTGGAGCTGCGTGGCTCGTATGCTCTAGATGTCCCGCAGATTTGTCTATGGGAGCGAGGCGTGCCCAAAAGTGGGACGTCTATCAGTTGCAGCTTTTTATGTTTATATTCAATATTCAAAATGAACATTTCATGGTGCCAATAATATTTTGTCGAAAGCTTATGTTGTAAAGGAATTGTTCCCATAATCCTTTCATTCTAAAATAAGCCTCGACTGTCATCGGTACAAAGCTGGGCTTATAATTTCGCGGCCGCAGTCCAGGATATGAATGGACAGGATTTATTGCTCCTCGTTTGAAATATCTTCTGCAACTTGAAAATATTCGGATACCATTTTTATGGATACAAGGCAGCGATGGAACCACCAGGAAAAGGCAGCACCACCCATCCAGTACGGGCCATGACAACGGTGACAGACCCTAAACCATCGATATGTATGTAAAAGTCCGTATATTATTAAATCGTTTACCAGGTTATAACAGTAAATAAAAATAAAATAAAAAAAGAGACGATTTTTTTTTTTTTTTTCCACATTAATTTGCTGCATTTTAGGTTTTAGCTCTGGCAGATGGTAAATATTAGTTTTGAAAAAAGGTGAACCAAATCTAACTTTTTGCCCATTTCACGGGAACCGGAATAAAAAGTAGGTAGTAGATATATTTAACCTTTTCTTTTTTTACTTTTGTATTTCATTATATTGCAATAATCCAGGTCCAGTCCATATATCTATTAGAAATATCACAACGCTTGAAAGAGATCTATTAAAATGTAAACCTTCATTTTCATTCTTTGCACCCAAGATAATATACTAGATTCTACTACCATATACGTAGTTCTTTGTAAAGATGGTAATACAAGGATAAAATATTCATGATAACCGCTTTGTATGTCACATACAATGGAACCACACAGAGATCTAGTTTTTGCATTTTATAGTCAACAGTCTCTAGCTATATTCTAAGCTGAGCTAACTTTAGACTGAGTTAGTCCCAGTCGCTGCATGGGACCTTATTAAATAAAATAATAAATATCAAGGACATTCTCACCCACGGCCATCTGACCACAAACTAGGCGCAAGCCTGTACTATGGGTGTCAGAGACTGATATACATACATAGATATTTTAAATACAGACTTAAATAGATAATATTAAAATCCAGACACAGATCAAATACAAGTGTTCTTCAAACGAATGTTTGTCTTGAGTGAGATAATTTAAATCTAAATCAGAATCTGACAAGACACCCGTGCCTGTAAGGAATTCAATGGATTTCAGCCAAGAACTATAGGGTCTTTGGGGACTTACCATAAAACGCAAAGTTAAGTCCAAATCACTTGGTTACAATACGCGGCTCCAGTGAAAATCCCGTGTAGGTATTGATGACCCTTCGGTAACCGGAGCCTGGCTCTATCGAGCGCTATCGAGTTAAATTGGGATCGGCGAAGCTTACTTTTTTATTTACCTGTATTACTCAGTATCGACACATTTTGCTGTTGAAACTATTGGCCTAGGAGACGGATTGGAAATAGGATTACCTTTGTAACCCTATAAGAGCACCTAGCAGTTAATTATTTAAACAATTATAATGTTATTTCACCTCGGTATGTGAGTATGTATGTATGTAGGTATGAATGTATGTAACGGAATCTTTGAACGTGATTTTCGCCTACATCACATACAATCTACATTTTAGTTCACTTATCTATAAAAGCGTGCTTTTTATTTTTTTAATTTTGCATTACGAGTGAAACCTTCTGAGGTTTAATGCATGTAAGTTAGGTGAAAAAATGGGGGCGCTAAAAAAAATTTTTTTTTTCAAAGTGGCCAGTAGACAAAATAAGTTTGGGAACTCCTGATCTATATAGATGAAATACTTAATAATAATAACTCTCACACTAAATTTACTTCAATTTATTGTCCTTAAGGAATGCGGGCATTCCAATATGGCGTTTGTAGAGGTAATCCAGGAATGTAGGTACCTTGTTATCATTACTGCGTGGCTAGGTATTAGAATGTTCTAAGCAGTTAATCCTGGTAGTTAAGCGGTCGCACTGCATTTGTGATCATATTTAGGAGTATTGTACCATGATAATAACCGAACTGGGCTAATACTCCCAGCCATTGTCGAGTAAAAGTCAAAGTTAAAGTCAAATTATTTATATCGCTATGAGGTGATTGGTCACGCTTAATGAAAGTCTAGGTAACTTCAAACTACTAAAAGAAAAAAAGATATACCTAATGCTATTCTAAATTGATTATTAAAAAACCAATTAAGTAATAATTTATTTACTTACAAACGCTGTAACGTGAAATGTTATATAGGATTAGTACCTATTGATCATTGGATGAATAGCTAATCCTACAATAATAATAATTTAATACTTATGCAGTATGTACATCAAACATTAATAGGTAGGAGATATTAAGATACTATAATCTGGAGCGAAGGGCGAAGTGTCAATTTGCTTGCGTCGACCGTATGTGATCGATCGAATAAAGCAACGACGGGTGTGGTCGGTTTGTGGCTGCTAGCCTACGTTAAGCCGTCGGTCCCGGTTGCTTTAAGTTTGCAAAAACAATCTTTAAGCCTTATCGTACACCTTCGGATGGTTTGAGAACATTCGAAACTGGGTTGGCCATTAACTCCTCCACCAATTCGCATTGGAAAGGCGTGGTGGACTCTGGTGGAGCTCTAGACATATGCTGTGTCTATGGGAGAACATATAGACTTACTCTATAGATAGGCTTATGTATTGCAGTGACCCTTCGACTCGTTGCGTCGCAATCAAATACCTTGTTTAATAGCACTTAAACTCTTTCTCTGGTGTTATTTAATTCACGGCTGAAAACACAACCGTTTACCTGCTTGAAAATAAAAGCTGAGTAGGTCATTTGGTTTATTTGATTTAGGGTAACTGTCTTACAGTCGGAGACAAGCGAACAGCGAGGAAGATATTATAGACAGACAGACAAGTTCCTTTATTGTACACCAAAAGGATAAAGATACAACGTAGAACAAGTACATACAAAAAATAATAAAATATTAGAGCGGTAGTAGTATATAGTAATAGTAGTATATAGAGTGGTAGTATAAATGGCGGTCTTATCACTAAAAAGCGATCTCTTACAGAATTATTATTACCTATTATTAAGAACCAGCCAATAATTATTGAATGTGTCGAAGTCGAAACTTACACGATACCCTATGTTATGTATGTCCAGGGACGTACCTATAATTATAATTAATTATACAGGGCTGTACGTCCCTGCACTATGACGGTGCGTTCAGTAACGGCCTCACCGAATAGGGTGGAAAGCTTCAAAGAGCTCATACCAAAAGGTAAAGGATTAACTCCTTCAAGTATGTGGGTGCGATTGATCTAAGGGTTTGCCCCTGGGGTACGGACCTCGGCTTTGGTCACCGCTGTGTTTGTAACTATTAGGGGATCGACCAATCACTCGGGGATACCTCGCGTTGGCCATACGAAAGTTGGGTCTTGTTGGCGGGGACGGTGTACACTGTACATGTAATGTGTTTTGTATCTGAGATAGGGAGTCATCCTGTATTTTGTTAGCTATAGTGATTGCGTCATGGGGCTAGGTAGCACACTTCTAGGTCGTCTAAATCGTACTGGTTCCGCCTAACGCATCCATTCCGCACTTGGGGAAAATGGTGTACGGTTTCCCAGTTTTATTAGAGACTAGTGGACGCCCGCAGCTTCGTTCGCGTGGAATTCGACATAACAATAGTTACGTTTAGACCTAGTAATATTACGTCACTCATTGAAGATGCAGCTTTCTAATGGTAAAAGTTTTGGAGTCGGTCGGGAAACAAATGTTTCCACTTTATAATATTAGTATAGAAGAGAACCATGTTTAAGAGTTACATAGTTATTTTTCAGTACATAGCGTAGAAGATAGCCGAGTAGATTTTAATTTTATTCTTTGCACATTTTTCCTTTAAAAAAAATATCAAAGTTAAATCGCTCATTCCTCTCCCCCAAGTAATGTAAGGCCAGTGCCTAACGGAAGAGTGGATGAAAAGTTCTTTTATATAATGCGTTACAATCGAAACTAGGAAGGAAGTTTGGGAAATGGCAATTTTTTCCAACACTTTGAATTATTACGCGGCCACAAAACATTGGCTTAGAAAGGTAGAACAATAATATAAGAAAGCAGAAGAAAAAGGCGAGTTAGTGAAATTGAATGTTACAGTTCCATTTTCTGTTGCTGAAAGCACAGACTATAAAATAATGAGTAGAAAATTAATATTAGCTTAAGACGTCTTGCCAACGAGACTTGATACATTCTCAACCAATCGATTGTGTTGAGATGGGTCTCGACCAACATCTGTCAGCCCTATTGGAGGCCTTCGAACAGACTTAAAACTTCCGACAATTAGGATTGTCGACAACTATACTACTACATGCCAATACTAACTAGTAACGTCCCAATGGCTCGCATCGATTCAATGTGATCGAAAGAGTTAAGCAACGACGGGCGCGATCGGTTTGTAGATGGGTGACAGCCAGTGGCAAAAATTTCATAAACCCTACCGTGCTTCGAAGAGCAGGTTAAGCCGTTGGTCCCGGTTGTTTTCAAAGTTGGAAACAACCTTAAGCTTTGTCTAAAACCTACGGGTAGCTTGAGAACATTCGACACTGGGTTGGCCTCTAACCCCTCCACCAATTCGCATTGGAGCAGCATGGTGAAGTATGCTCTAGTCCTCCCGCAGCTTTGTCTGTAGAGGAGACCCGTGCCCAGCAGTGGGACGTCTATGGGTTGCAGCTAAGCCATACTACTACCCACCGGCGTCGCGCTTTTATGGTTCGGGTATCTTTTAAAGGTAACAAAATAAATGGAACACCACTTTGGCTATTACGGATAACTTCTTCCAACTGATAAGGCCCGGAGAGTACTTAATCCGCCACGCTGCTCCATTGCGGATTAGCGGTGGGGTTTGTGGCCAACCTGATCGACAGAAGCTATTATTCCCAGATACAGGTCTTTTCCACTAAAATCTCGATATTGCGAATCTCTGTCTGCGGCTCCTGAAAACACACATTCTCTCCAAACACGCTTACCACAATTCACTTTGTAACACCCCCAAACTCTGTTTTAATTAAACAAATTTATAAGAACGCGACAGCTGGTCGAGAGCTCAGCTTACGTAACCAGAAACGGTTGATATTCAGAATTCTGTTGACGTTCCACTTCGCGCTCATTAAAATTAATACTCGCAGCGACTCGGTGGGAATTACTTGTACGGAAGCTGCGACCAGGTATTAGCTAGATTAAGTGGAGAGAGGGAAAAAGAATATGAGCGCACGGGTTGGTCTCAAGCTTAAGTTAATCCTACGCGACAAGCACATCAATGAGTCGTTAATTCAAGCATTTATGTGCGATAGTAAAAATGAAATAAATCTCTAAAGGTCCTCGGTTCATTATTATATTTTGTTATATTGAAATAAGTTTGGAGTTTTCTTTTGTACCCGGTGTATCGCATTAGTTTCTTCACCTCACATGAAACTAAAAGTAAGTGTTGAAATGTGGGTGTACCTCTGCATTTCCTTTCGGGGAAATACAACCGTAATATTATAATATCTATATATATAAAAGGAGAAGGTGACTGACTGACTGACTGACTGACTGACTGACTGACATATCAACGCAGGGC
>DWTT01001399.1:0-11831 GCA_018250895.1 Carterocephalus mandan | reverse complement strand
AACCGACCGCGCCCGTCGTTGCTTAACTCTTTCGATCACATTGAATCGAAGCAAGCCATTGGGCTATGGACGCTACGCTCTGAGGGTATGCTAACCGGGAACCCCTGTATAGCTCCATAAATTTATGTGTATGGGACTTCAGAAACATTCATTGGATGGATGTATCGTAAATCTGTGGAAATATTCAAATACATACGCGTATATGTATAAATGGGTACAGCATATTAGGATTTTAAGTGTTCCATCTGGACTATCTTTGTGATAAAGTATTAAGTACATTCCCAAAATACGACGAATATTTAATAGGTCAAATCAAACACACATCATTGCCTATGAGAATCAACGACTGAAATAAATTCACATAAAGTCTTGAAGATATTGTGTAATATTTTGCCAAGTTTAATTCCGAGGGATTTAATACCTCAAAATATAAACGAATGAATTTATATACATAGTTGGATGACGATGTTTAGCACGTGCATATCTCTAGGTGAAACACAGAGAAGCTACGGGTAATTACCCGTAGCGTGATAAAGTATCATATTATATTTGAATTTTACAGTAAAAGTTATAGTTTTAATTCTCACACTATTCAGGTAATGAACACCCCTAGATTATCTGCAAGTAATTGATTGACGGACACTCTTGCGACTCTTTCGAGTGAGACTCGAAAATCTCTCCCACACGCATTGATTAATCTATGTCATCAAATAAATTATACCCTTATTCATAATAACCCTTATTCATAATCTAACTTTGGTCCACTTTTGATCCCAACAAGTAATAATGTGCCAACTTAGATAATTTGCATTCTATGGTATATGGTAGATATCACGTTTGCATGTTAGGTAACTGTGCACAATTTATGCGAACGGAGGGTTATAAATACAATTGATTATTTCGTATTCGGATATGGCTTCAGTCTTCTGTAACCTTTGATTTAACCTTGCCTACGTGCGAGGCCACCGGAAGCACCGGCCTACACCTGAAGCGATCCAAAATAACACGGCGACCACGCCGAATAAAATTATCTCCATCGTTATGATGAACTTAAATTTTTTTCTCTTTAACAACTACATATATAAATTAGGCGTCGACATTTTTGCTCGCCAACAATAATACTGTCCGATTCAAAAGTAAACGTAAACAAACCTAATTTTACGAACGTTTTATGTTTAATACGTAAATTATACAAAGTTGTGATGTGCGCTGGAATCCGTTTAAATTGTCTGAATACGAGTAAAACTCAGCGCGTGACAGTGTTCATATTTGGCAAAAGTTCAAATCGAAGTGCAAAGTGGGCGACGCGACGCGCGCTTAACTATTTAGCAAGGACGTGTCGTATACCTATAATATTTTAAAACAAATCTCATTTTGGACGATTTATAATTACTCGTTTATTACTAAAATTCTGTTTTTGGCTAGTACCTAATACGTACCTAAAAGTAACTGTTATCTAATCTTTGGTTAAATCTTAATTTGTGCGCTGTCTGTATCTATTAATACATATTAATATATTATTAATTACATATTAATATTAGTTTTATATTAATTAAAACTACGAGTATATCTTCTAGTTTGACATCGACAACGAGCGCAGAAATATTGTAAAATATGTAAATAAAACGACATTTTGTTTCTGTTTAGACTGTGTTTATACCTACTGGCCTACTCTTGAAATCAAATTATGCGATTGAAAACTGAATTAGGATCAAAGTCGTCGAAACCAAAGTTATGTTTCTTGACGTCCTCGAGCAAATGGATATCATCGCTAGCTGAAATTCTGAAGAAATTATTGATTGCGGCTGGAAATTGAAACCAGATAGATCGATCAACCGATTTCACAGCCACTGGGCTATTTTATTTTATTTTATTTTATTTTATTTTATTTATTTGGGAAACAAACAATGTTACATGAACGCATAGATGATACAAAAAAAAATGGATTCATAATCAATAGTTTCCACTTATAACTATGACGGATCTTCGCAAACTACTAATGATAAGGTACTGTACTGTACTTACCAGTCTTGCTGGCGTCCTTAATGAGATCTGCGATGAGGTCGTCGCTGACCTCGATGCCCAGGTTCCGCAGCATGAACTGCAGCTCCGCCGGCGTCACGTGGCCGTCGCTGTCTCGGTCCAGCAGGCCGAACGCTGTCCGGAGATCTGGAAAACAAATGGCGAAATCTACCAATACCTTTGCGTTTATAAGAATTTAAAATAGGTAGATACGGTGCCGTCACTGTATTCAGTGCTTGCAAATAGCACATTTCGTTGACGATATGTAAGAATAAGTGACGTACTGACAAGAAATTTTGATCAGATTTGGCGTGTGTGTGTTAATATATCTACCATTTATCTTAAATACATATATAATATATCTTCAATTATCAATGACAAAGTTTCCTAAAATTTGGCTCATTGATTGCCGAAGTATTTAGTTACGCGATTATCCATTAGTACGTGAGGTAATTTATTCAATCAAGTATTTTTATTGATTCTTGAAACCATAATGCTATATTTGCATGAAGAGTATTTATATTTATCCCCCTTACTTTAGGAATCTATAAACTGTATGAAAACGTAACTCACTAGAATTTTGAACTTGCTGCTCTCACAATAAATATCTGGAAGTACCTACATACTCTAAATAGTATGTCTACTGGATTTCAAACACTTACAGAAGTCATTATCTTTCTTGGACATTTCTTTTGTTGATGATAAACGGTACGTATAGCAATTTACATGTTCAAAAGACCTTATCAACAACATACAAATTTTAACTGAGGCAAAGGTTCAGTTAAGAATACGCAAAGCCTTTCTTCAGTTCGTCTTTTAACGTTGACAATATTGACAAAAGATTAGGCGTAGTGACGTGTATCATTCCATGCCTTCCTTATCTCATCTTTTAGTTTTCCGAGACATGATGTAGTGTTTTAAAGCATTTTTTGATAAGATTTCGCATGTCCTAATAAAATAAGCCACCAATTTAACGCCATATTCACAGGTTATTCAAGGGACATGTAGACAAAATACTTACCAGTAGGTAAGTATTTTGTCTTCTTCTCTCTTCGCCACTTTTATATTTGGTCATGCTACGAAGCCTACGAGGCCTACAAAGCCTACGAGCGTTACTTTTTCTCTGCATCCCATTTATCAAATATAATCACTTAAATTTATTTAAAAATTGGTTATAAGCTCTACAAAGTTTGCAAAGATTTTGAGAATCTAATTATCTGAACAACATTGATTATGATCTTTGGCATACCTCTAAATTTGGAAAGTACTCGTACAAAACTGTACTTTGAACAAATTATCAGGAGTGAATTCTTGTTTTTTAAGAAAGTTGTAGAATTTCTCACCTAACAATGGCATTCAGAATCGCTTCAATCGTAAATTGTGGCATCTACATATATCTATCGGTTTGCCAAATATTCACACTATAGTTTTAATGCGTAGTAAAAGCTTGTATAGGTAGTAGGTAGCTAATATGTACCTACATAAAAGAATTTATTTTACACTCAAAATACGCAGCTATAAGTATCAAGGCATTCCGTGAATTGATTTGCTGTTGGTTCGAACTTTGAAGCAATACATTAAGCAATTAATTGGTATGTATACTCGTATAGAACACATTCCTGCGTCTGTAGAATCTGTCTCGCTGAGATATTGCTAGTACCTACTTACCAAACTACAAATTGTGTTCGATAACAATTCTAAGGCGACGTTTTATGCTTTTTATGCCAAGTTTATCGTGAGATTGCCAATGATTATTTTTATTGCAATAAAATTTATTGGTCTGTCGAGTTCATGAAAAATTATGCTAACAAGCACAAGTGGTCTTAGCTTTATCTAGGTTTACAACGGAGTACTATAAATCAATTACCCACAACAATAGCAATATCTTATAACTTCTTATCGTGAAACCACATGAAACCCATAATATTTCAGTAAACAGAGATAGTAGATAATTACGACGTCTTGCTGGCTCATAAATAATTTATGTGTCATCTTAATTGCTGTCTTTTCAAGCTATCAAAGATGGATTAATTCTACTTGCGCTTTATCTAATATTTAGGTACAATATTAGTCTTCCACAAGTGCCAAGGAAGGTTATCGTCTTGTTTATGTGTGTGAAAACCGCTCACGAAACAGTTTAGCTCCCATAACATCCGAAGAACTTTGAAGGATTCCCGTCGTTAAAAAAGTGTCTTTATAAAAATATATTTACTAAACCACCAAGGTTTATTATGTGTCAATTGGTAAACAGTGAATCGATTTGTGAAATTGATGCCTTAATGGACATTCGGAACAAACCCTACCGACCTTAGTACCTGTTTCATCGTAGAGGTGATTTTATTCTTTTAGTTGAATACCTACCTAGGTTTGTCTTAGGCTTTTTAGGTCTGTTATGTAAATCAATTAGGTAGGTACATTTTTACATGGTATTATACTTAAATCGAAATGAATGATGTGTTGCACTCTTACAAGTAGTATAAGTATACTTATTTACTGATGTGTATTTTATAAAAACACATCTGTAAAATCTGCGGCTGAGCACGATTTCTGAGTGATGGGGATTAGTGCTAGTCTTGTAGTTCAATTAATGGTTGATGTTTCCACTTGTGCCGTTTTGACGTGATTCAAAGGTTGGTTGCGATTAGAATAATTGTATCGCAGACAGTACTTGGGTATGTACACTAACGACTATTTAAGTGACTGACTGGTTAATTTACATATTTGGGATTTAAATTGCATTTGCCTTGAATGCATTTAAAACATTTGAGTATTATCCATTAGGATCGTAAAGCAACCTAGGGTGGTGATCAGAATAGGTTGATAGAAAGAGATTGTTGGGTTCATTTGAATAATAGTTTCCAAACATTTTGTATGAAAAGACCCTACAGCTGCTACAGCCAGAACGCAATGGTCGATTGCTGCTAAGACATATTGCTTGTGATTAAATTTTGTATTTTACCGTCAGGATTTAAATTGTTTGTAAAAAAAGAATGAACTTACTGTTGAGCATAGCTTCGCTGGGGGCGGGCACCTGTGGTCTGTCGTCCACCGGCGATTGTTTCTTCTTACTTTTTTTCTCATCCTCTTGCTGTAAAACGGAACCGCCATCATTATCCGACATTAAAACAATATCATACAAATACTATAAAGATAATTTCATACGAGTATTTTTCTTAAGCGTTATGACCACTGTATACAATTTTTTACTGCGGAAAATCTACTGATATAACAGATTTCTATTATCAATTCCATCGTTATCAATCGTGTTGTGTTATCACCGGGCACTTACCAGTCTATTGTCTGATCAATAGCAAGTATTATTTTGATACTGCAGTATTTATTTTTAACGTCGCAGAATAATGAAAGGTTAATTGGTCATTTGCGTTCTATATTGCATTATATCTATATTGATAATATCGTTTGCCAAGAACTTTTTTAAAGAAAGTTTCGCCAGAAACTACCTACTATCTACTCATACGCTCTAAGACTCTAATTAAGTTCGGTAATTTTATATTTATATATTCTTTACCAACAAGGTAGTATAAAACTTCAAAATAAAATTAGTTTTTACTTAGTTTTCCCAATTTTTGACTGGTCCGTTGGCGCAATCTGTAATGAACCTGCGTTCTGCGCTACGGGTCGGGTTCGAATCCCTCTCAGAACAAACATTCGCGTGACGAACACTTGTGTTTTTTCTGTCTGGATGTTAATATTTATAAAAGTGTGTATTTAAAAATATGTATTTATAATTATGTATATCAGTCTCTGATACCCATAGTACAGGCTCTGCCTAGTTTGGGGTCAGATAGCCCTGTGAGAAATGTCCATTATTTATTATTTTTATTATTTGAAGGAGGTGCCAAGTTCAAAGAAGGACGATCTTCAATTTAGAGAACCCATAGAATATACTTAATGCATTAACATGTATGTAGGTATATGGTAAATACACACATTCTTGGTAATGGTAGCCGTGAAGTTTGCATAGAAATAGCTACGTAGCGTTTGGCACTTCGTCAACATGGCGCGGCGCATAAACAGCGTACATTAGAGCTTTGTGAAAAAATATCACATCTCAAACTTTGTAGTCAAACAAACCGCGCGAAATTTTTGTTATGTACAAAGAGAATGGTAAGCATTCTTGTCCGTCTTCAAAGTAAACGCGTGCTTCAGTGTTTTTTTTAACATAATCTCTGTCCGTGTCATCCTTACAGCCGAAATTATTAACCTATCTGTGGTATTTTCCTACCAGAGATAGATATTTGACATATGCTCCATATAAAATGTGTCAAATAACTATCTCAGATAGGCAAATCTATCTAAAGATTGGTTATTAATTTCGGCGGTTAATCGATAATCTCAATATAATCTTTAAACATAGGTACATATAATAACTAAGCAAAACATTATTCTATTACATTCGCACATTCTTACAGTGTCTGTACGCTTCTTTATAATAGTTAGGTACTTAACTTTGATACCATAAAACGTACTGCACCTAATTACAAAGCGCATTCATTTCACCATAGACTCCGACTTTTTAGATTCCTTGAAGGACTTTAAAGACGGAAGACTGAAGGTCGTAATTGACGACACTTATTAAGCGGGGCTCATATGAAGGGGGGCTTTTTGTTAGGTTAGGTTAAGGTTTGGCTTTGTTTAATTAAGCAAGAAATGGAACCCTGCGAAGCGCAAAATATTGGATATAATGTGAGTTGTCAAATTGTTAAAAAAAGGAAATTGTTGGACAATTTTGCCGACAAACACAGTAGATATTAATAATTTTGTAACTCTTTCTTTGGATTAATAAAAAAAATAAAAATAATACGGATCGTTTTGAATAGCTAGTTACTCAAATTAGTATTTTCAAGTCACCGTTTTTGATATTAATTTGTAGTCGCTCACAGTCTGTCACATACTTCGTATTTCAGTAGTCATTACTTGGTTTTTTACGCCCTTAATTAGACTGAATTCGCTCGTTTAAATACTACATGTTGATGTACAATGTTGCCAAAATTCTCAAACATTTGTGACATACTTTGCACGATTTTGTTGGTGTGTAGGGTTGCGAGAGATTCCAAACTTCCAACATTTAGCCACACGGACGGCCAATAATTTTATGCGCCCAGTGTGTAACACAACACTGTGACAAACTATCCTATTACCACAGCTTGGATCTCAACTTTGAATTTAAGGAATTAAGGCTCGGTAAGTAGCCAATTCTAGCAAATTAGGGTTCATCGTATAATTTTTTTTTAAAACACACTTTTTATAGTGTTAAAATATAATAATCTGTGTCAAAACAGTTTCGCCACAAGTTCTTCACAGTTTCTAAAGAGACCACCGCCTTCCAGGCACGACTCTCTGAGAGGATACACGCTACTACTGCTGACGGGGAAAGGTCGCTTCCAATGCGTTCCAGGACGCGCCGCTCGGACTCCCATGCGGGGCACTCCTCGAGCGTGTGCTGTGCGTCGTCCTGGTTCCCGCCACAGTGATGGCACTGCGGTGTTGCCTCACGATCGATCCTAATCTATTACTTACCCACTTTATAGATATAGTCAGTAGAGATAGATTTTTTTTTAATCAGAGATAGTTTAGATAACTTGAGTTGTTAGTCAAATTACGTAAGATCTATTTTATTAAATTATTACTACGCTACTGAAGGGCGCGGAGGGGGAGCTCCATAGATCGCCCTTAACTCCGCCTAAAAAATACTTTGTTTATAGAGACACCTTAATGAAATTGTGTATCAAAACTTACTCGTATATGAAAACTTTTTTCCAGGTACGACGATCACTCACAAATGCCATTATTATTATGAATCTTATACAACATTTGTTTATTTTGCTCTATGGCACAGAATAATAGTACAAGTATCTATGCTTAAAATCATAATAAATATTCAGCAGCTTTTGTTCTATGATTAAGTAACACAATTTCTACTATTTATCCTCAAACCTTTCTCAACGAAGAATTCTATTCCTACTTACTCGGATTTGTGAAAACATGAACATACGATTAATTTCATACCTTTCGCCTACTCCTTGATGTGGTCGCCATCCCCTAAAAAGACAAAAGAAAACACTTTTATATATTGAAAGGCGCATTATAAATTAAAATAGCAATAAATCGTACAACTTATCTAAGAATGGTCTTTAACACTCAAATTTTAATAACGTCTGATCATAGAATCTCAATTTTAATTTTAGGGTTAAGTTTTTAATGTTCGTAAACTTACAATTAACTTGTCACGAAATTCGCATGCTAAAATATTTTATATACGAGTCATATAACTGAAGCCAATTTTCCCGAGAATTTAAGATATCTACAACAAATTTATTAATTTTCTACTTTTAGATCATCTAATTTGATGAAGATGATTCACGATTGGTCTTTGTTAAGCTGCGGAAATAAATTTATCTAAGCTTTAAAACATCTGAAATCCGCGCGTTGAATTGTTGCCTATTTAAATAATGGTAATCGGTTAGTTACAACATTCGATGTATTGAAAATTAAGTGCTAAGTGATTTCTTACAGCTACGGCGTAGCATTTATTGTAGCATCTGATTGAAACCTATTTAAAATAGAGTTCGTAATGTCATCTTTTAGATAATGAAATCAGAATGCGTTTTACTAATCTGCTTTTAGTTTAATTATTGGTCTATGGTCTATGGTAATAAATAGCTTATCAATTGAACTAGAAGCCCGATATTATAACTAAGAACACTTCGGTATATAACTCTTACTGATTACCTACTTATAACCTAACCATACTTAATATATACCTGCCAATCCACACTTTGCCAGCGTGGTGGGCTAAGGTCTAATCCCTCCCATTCTGAGAGGAGACCCGTGCCCAACAGTGGGACAAAGAAAGGGTTGTGGTGGTATGATATAAACCTAGCTGGCTATATCTTCTAAAGGAATATGCGTGTAATCCATTAAAATCCTAAAACAATAGTATTTTAAAAGCAAACTATACAAAAATACCAATCATATATTACTTGCTTAACAAATCAAGCAAAGTTTTCGTTAGCGGTAATAAGCCAATCTAGGCAGGCAAGCCACAGAACATGTAAACTTACATAACGCGCGAATCTCAATAGTCCGAGGCGGATGTTTCCCAATACCCGTCTCCATTGATAATACGAGTTCATTGTAAACAGTTTCTCATTAACCTGCCCGTGTTCTTGATTTCGGCGTAGGTTTCAATCAGAAATAGCAGAAGCAGTGGCCGAGTTCCCTATCTTCTATTTTTAATCGCCAAACCGACTGGTCCGTACCACTGTCCATTGGTATTTCCCACTGTACAGGCGGTCTCGAGAAAAATTACTCATCAATTACTATAACATTAGGTACGAGTGTCCGTTGTTTTTAAAAATACGTTGCTGTACCATTTTTGCGGAACAATAGATACCAGTGCCAATGCAATTATTTTCCAATAATGTCATCTTCCCGAAACAATATTGGATTTTTTTATAAATAAGTAAGGGACTACAATTGAACACAAAAAATGATTAACTTTTGAATATGTATTAAAATTAATCCTAACAAAGGCAAACCGTCAAACAGTAGAATGTTGCGTGTTACAGATTTAAGATGCACTTTAAACAATGACAACAATTCCAATTAATTAAACAGACTACGTATTACATTGTCACATAAAACTTCACAAATATGTCATTCTTTGGCAGGTTTACACAACGGAATTTTAATCTTAAGCAAAGAGGGCAGCCGTCGCGTAGGCGATCGATGCGGTCAAGCCTTTACACGGAGAGCCAACCTTGCACCGAGCCGTATTTCTGCTTTACATTGAAATAGCCTTTCCATGGTGCTAAAGCTTATCACACGACATATCAACATTATCTTTCTCTTATTATGAAATGTAACTCTTGATTGTTTGTATATTTTTCGTGGAAAGGAAGAGGTCGATTTATATACATTGCCGATTGATTGAATTACGAGTATATATAAATTTAATCCAAGAAACTCAGACGAGTCTTCGATGGTATATAACCATTACTACCATTAGTGGTAAGAAACAATTGAAACCACTATCATGCAAATGCAAAATAGGCAGATAGCAAAAAGCATATAATTTTAGGTGGTAGAGCCTACCTATTTTATTCCATATAGAATATAGAGTTCATCCGTGGCAGTACCACCGCCAGCCACCACCCCCTAGTACCATTTTTACCGTTTAATAATTGATTGAGATCTGGTTGGAAACGTGTGTATGTGTTTCCAGTATTACTGGAATATTTCTAACACCAACTAACAGGACTAATTATCACTAACAGTAGGTACCCAATCCTCATACCCACTATCGAACTGACCAACTAATTTCCTTATTAACTCTCAGCTAACTGAACTAACCACCCATTCCCTAATTGAGTCTTGTTCAAAGACAGTCACAGTTGTCATGGGCGGCAGCAGATGGTATTGCTAGCTCATTTGCTATCTTGAACCCATAAAAAAAACATGTCCAGTAAGTATTAATAAATCCATTTATTTAGTGGACGGTCTTCAATCAGTGCGTCCTACCAGTAATGACCTACGGAGCTGAAACGTGGACACTCACAGTAGGGTTGGTTCATAAGCTTAAGGTCGCTCAGCGTGCCATGGAAAGAGCTATGCTCGGTGTTTCTCTTCGGGACAAGATCCGGAACGAAATCATTCGTATGAACCAACATACCTCGACGGACCAGGTAGCCTCAGTCGTCCTAATACCCGCAAAAAGTATTAGAAGACAGCCATGCACATTAGCGCCGATGCGTTACTTATGGTAAAGTATACCTACACATTCCTGAGCTTGAAGCCTGACTGATAATTATATTGAAACGAAACCGGTTTCATTATAAAAGTCTCATTATATCCTCTGCAACTGTGATGTGGGCAGCCATAAGTGCAACATTATTGAATATAACAGCATTTGTAGATACTTTTCATGCGAAGTTAATACTTAATAAGGATTTAGTTAATTCTTTGTAACTGCTCTGATATTTAACGACCATACGACTA
The DNA here is from genome assembly GCA_018250895.1 of Carterocephalus mandan. Lineage (NCBI taxonomy): Eukaryota > Metazoa > Arthropoda > Insecta > Lepidoptera > Hesperiidae > Carterocephalus > Carterocephalus mandan. Next base: position 788 of record DWTT01001399.1, on the reverse strand, counting down.
TTTGAACTATCTATATATCTTTAAATGCTAATAAACATCAACTAAAGCTTATATAAATAATCCATAATATTCTTTTCGCATAAATTGTAATACTTACGGTAGATATGTAGTGCTCAATTAGATTGTCACGAATGTTACTGATCGTTATCCAATTACTTGCAGCCTCAGATTACAGAATTGAAGGATAGTTAATATTGAAATAGTAAGCCGCTTTCCTTGACGTTTAACAACAATTCAACGCATTATTACATAGATAGGCAAAGAAAAATCTATTGCAAATTGATTATTTCGCTGCGACCCATAGACGTCCCCATGCTGGGCGCTGGTCTCCCCCACAGACTTAGCTCCGGGAGGTCTAGAGCATACTCCACGCTGCTCCAAATTTATCAGTTGATCATTTTTATCAGTTGAATATTCGAGCATCACCAGAATTTCATCAAAATAAACCAAATGCTTTAATCATGGATTTCAATAAGGAAGTCTTTGGTAATTTGAACTTTTGATTTGATGTCATTCTATTGATACAAGTAATTATTTTTTTAATGAAAATTAGGGGTGTTCGAGAAATAACTTAATGTATTCATATCTTTACGGCTGTTTCCTTTTCTACTGCTCTGTGCAAAACGGTAAAAACTGTCACACATATATCAAGTATTAATTAATTAAATTATATAGAACTAGCTTTTACCCGCGGCTCCGCCCGCGTGGTCGAAGGGAATTAACAATGAGTTGTTTATCATACATGACAACGCCATCTATTAACAACATCCGGAACTAAATATCTAGCA
>DWTT01001398.1:0-11832 GCA_018250895.1 Carterocephalus mandan | reverse complement strand
GGACTAAGGCCTAATCCCTCCCATTCTGAGAGGAGACCCGTGCCCAACAGTGGGACGTCTATGGGTCGCAGCGAAATCTATGTTTGGTCGAATCCGCCCTAAGGAATTTAAATATTTAATAGTCCTTTTCTAGGTATAAATCGTATACAAATACCATAATATAATGAAAATAAATCAACCCAAATCTTATATTTCCTTAGCAGCATCGGGCACTTCATTTATTTATCTATAAGTTGGTGTACTTATCGTATTTGTCCGCTCGCCCTATTACTACCAAGAAAATAGGAATTAATTCATGTTTCTTCTGTATTGTTCGGTTGCATGGTATTATTTAATAATAATAAGGAAAGTATCCAAATATACGCCATATTTGGATATTTGGATTAACATGGAATTGTCGTATGTCCTACCGCAATGCAAGTTAGATTCCGTATTTGGCGTAGGTACTATTCATACTTGGTTACTTTCATTTATACAAAATTGTTAACTTTATTGTAAAATATATTAAGGCTACTTCTATTGCAGTAATGCGTGAATTATTTTACCGTCGATAAAATCAATTGAGAGCGGTAATATTGTTAAAAAAACCCGGTCGGCTTTATCAGTTAAATTAAATTTAAGTATCTAAAGATTGTGTCAATCGAGGTCGAACAAACAGGTTCTCTTGCGGCTTAATTAATGCAGGCTTCAAGCGGCGAGTTGATATAGTTAAGACTTTTATTATTTTGTTGTCCGTGGTCAATATTATTATATAAGTAAAATACTCGTAGCATTCTCCTGGATTTTTCTTATTAATTACTATTATTTGACTAAAAATGTTTATTTTAACGGTTTATTAAAACCCATGAACCCTTTTGATGTGAGATGGATGAAGATATGGAAGGAATAATATTTATGACTTAATAGATATAAATAAAACCATATCCGATTCTCATATAAAAAAAAGAAATCTGCCCTTGAAAGTTTACTCTAGTTGCTACATGTTTTATCGTTTACTTGGTACGCAGGTTTTGAAACGATTTTCCCCTCAGCAGGTGACATTTAATTTTGTATTTTTTACGTGTCACTTTGTTTTTAACCCGGAAGACCCGGATTTAATTAGAATATAATCTGATTGTAAATTACAAATGTGTCAATGAAAAATTTTTGTTGGTTCCAGGTACTGTGGCAGCGGCTGCTTCTGCAATATTCGGCTTCAGGTCCTCGAGGCCCGCCGACCCTAGCCTATTCATCGCCAATTTCCCCTTCGTTTATATCGTATACGAACATCCCACCAACTCCGTTCTCTTCATGGGGGTTTACAGGGACCCTAAAAAATAGAGCTCTCTTGTAAAAAATTACTTACCTAGTTTAACTTATTTTATTTTTACGCTCGACAAACTAATTTTATTTTAATTTTATTGTAATACACGTAATTAAAAGTATTTTAATGATAAAAACCTGTTTTTTTAAATCAATAGATTAATTAAAAATGATATTCTAAGTAGTTACTTGACTCAAAAATTACCGTAACATACCGTAACTCAAAAATTAGAAGCCTTCACCAATTCGCATACCTTGCATTTTTAACACGCTTTTATTAGCTTGTAGGTATGTATCTATGTATGGAACGGAATCTTTGAACGTGATTTCACCCACTTCAAAACGACAGGTTAAGGGGGCCGCTGACAATGCAATAATTTAAATAGTTTGTCTCGCTATCCTGACCAGGATCTTCAGGATTAGTGATTTTTGCTTATCTACAAAAACGTGTTTTATATATATTTTTGTTCCAATTAAAAAATTTGATCGTTTCTTTAAACGCAAAGTTATATCAAGTCATAATTAATCGTAATGAGACGTCATACGCTGACGCTGTAGTTACACAAGTACATTCTTAGGGACATTGTTTAGATACTCGCAGAGCACGCGTGCACGCACACCATACATTCGCGCATGCCTCCGACGCAAAATCTCTTGTCCTGCCGCCGTCCCTTGTATGCGCTGGCCCTTGGCTTGCCGCGGGATCTTTTCGGTATCTTGATGGCATTACAAATCATAAGTGTGCGCTGGCGGGTGGCAAATCGTCCCAGTCGTCCCTGGTGTGCGCAAGCCTTACATGTTAGAGCAGTTATATCATGGGCGATAGTGATTGTGTGGAGCTGCATATTATGCTCGTTGGCTATTCTCTTTACACAATAACATTAAGTTGAAGAACGTTCAAAGGTTTTTTTTTTTAATAAAATACTACAGTTCTGCTGCTCTTTCTGAAAACTGTAAGCTCAAACCTCCAAATGTAGTAATCAAATTTTTTATTTCGCTATCATGGACATTACCTAAGTAGTACTGTACCCTACTAATAATGTAATGTAGGTACCTACTTATGTTACCTGTCTATACTAGATACACTATAATGTATCTATTTTAATTTAGAAATTAACGATTTCAACGGTATGTTAGCGTGTTAAAGTAATAAATGTAAATATTTATATGTTTACGTATATCTACCTGAGATGAAGATGATAGTACCTATATAAAATAGTAGTAGTAATTTTATTTAATATTAGAATTTAAAATAATTTGATTCCCGCTTGCGCGCACATGCGCAATGAATCTTTAGTGATCTTTATTAAATTGTGGTGCATAAATTGATTAAATAAAATATGACGAATGGTTATGCGATTGGATAATTAATAACTATTTAAATTTTCAATCACTTCTAAATTAACGTAAGTATGGGATAAAGTGAGTGCCTTTTAGAGAATTAATCTTGCTGATTAGATGTGTATGTCTACGAAAATTAAAGCTTGTAATGAAATTGACGGCCCATCAGCTTTAGAAAGTTTGCGTGCCTCGCAATAATCACCAATGTATGTTTACATTTCTAACAAGCATCCGTGACTACTATTAGTACACATACGTATCTTAAATTTGAATAGGAGTCCGATTCGTTTCTTGCGTGCGGTATACAGACTATCAGCTATACGAAGTTAAATTGTAAATGAACGTGGCTTTTCGTTTTCTCTGTTCGCTTTCTTGCACTCCGGTTTTGTGTATGAATTAGCTTTCTGACCTGCAGCCCGCAGCCCCGCCTACACTCAGTTTTTACGCTTAGTATGATTATAGTTTAATGTTTAATGATCAATAACCATAGGTATTTTCTTTTAAGGTGCAAACTACAAATAGTAATAACCAGTAAGGAATTAAATTTTGCTGTATATAATACAAGTACAATTTCGGATTGTTTAATGTCAGTTTCTCGTCTTTGTTCTGACAGTTCTGAGTATCTACTAATTTAAGCACGCGTATGTGTTAAGAATAAAACGCCGTAAACAATGAGTGGAAAGCGGGTATGCAACGTAAATCCATCGGAAGTGTTTGCGGCATCGATAGGATCTCTTTGCCCACAATAGAGTTAATTACCTCGTAGCCGCTGTGCTCTGTACTAGGGTTGGCAAAATTATATGGTAACTCAACTCTCCCATTTATTCAAGGTTATTATATATTCCGTGAGGAAACCTGCATGCCCAAGAGTTCATCATAATGTTCTCGAAGGCATGTAAAGTCTGCCAATCCGCACTTGGCCAGCGTGGTGGACTAAGGCCTAATCCCTCCCATTCTGAGAAGAGACCCCGTGTTCAACAGTAGGACAAAGAAAGGATTGTGATGATTATTTTATTCTGTGACACTAATAAATACGAGTATGTAGGTACTCGTACGTATATTATATTGTGATTTTGGAATGCACGCCGATCTGTCTTTATTTTCAACCCTGCACAGACCGGAAAAGTCTAACACAATACGAGTAGATACCTCGTCGAAGACGTCTTACTTTATAGCAATACTGATGTAATAGTTAGGTACCTACATGTGTATTTGTTGTCTTGTCTTCATAAACTGCAACCCATAGACGTCCCACAGCTGGGCACGGGTCTCCCCCACAGACAAATTTGCGCAAAGTTTAGAGCATACTCCACTACGTTGCTTCAATACGAAGGGGTTAGTTTCCAACCCAGTTTTGAATGTTCTCAAGCCTTAACGATTACGATTACCTACTTATCGATTGTTTTCACCATTGACAACAACTCCGAAACAAGGTAGCGCCTATGAAATTTTACCACTAGCCATCCATCTACAAACCGACCGCTACTTTAACGCTTTATCTTGATAATTTTCAAAAAAAAAGTGTATAATGTATTTAATTTTAATAAGGTCTCCCTCATTTAGGTATTTGGTATGCTATCTTCACATTACACATATTTCACCTCGTCCCTGATTACATTCTTGTTTGGTAAGTTTTTAATTACTAATGCACACCACTGAGTTTTTTATCGACTTTTATTTTGCTTTCTACGATCTTAGAATAGAGAAATAATTATATCAATGTAATGCCACGTAAAATTCTAAAAGCCTTTTGCTCACCGATTCTGTCATGCTTTGACAGCATAAGGTTGCGGGTTCAATTAGTTCCCATCGCATATGATGTATGCGATGGGATATCAATCAATAGATGGGCATGTCATATATAGCAATATAAAATTATAAGTAAATATATTTTAAAGTAAAGCTTAATTAATTAGTCTTAATGACTAATTAATATATATATAATAAGACTAATTAATAATTAGTATAATTCGGAGTCTCAGAGTAGGTGTAGGTATCTACCTACCTATATAATAATAATACCCTATAGGTATTGCCTAAATGAAAAATCCTAATGTGAAAATATGAATAATATCGAAGGGAATATCCGGCCAGCAAAATATTGAGCGTTTTCAAATTCTTCTGTTGTAACCGATTTGCCAACCCTGGCTTACTGGCACTGGTCACCTCGTTTCGGACAATAGTTTACCGTTAATGCTGCCAGTCTTCACATCGTCTGTGCCCTGTGCCGCCAATGATCGAGATTTTGTTTTTTCGCTTTGCTACTACTTGATAAAGAATTTCTGACTGAGAGATATTCGACATTACTGTGTTTGCTACACACCTGAAGAAATAACACTAATAGACTAACTATAAAAGTCTTGGGGTCAACCCAAGGCTATTATTTCCATATCCTTATTGCTGCGAGTGTTATTTTTAAAATTAAAAGCTACATAGTAAGACACTTAAATTAAACCTAATTAAGTAAACTGTGAAAATTCGGTGCTTGTAATTTCTGACTGATATTTTCATATTTTTTTAAACTTTGTATTTCTTTAAGATTACAATTATTTAGTTTTTTAAAGAATCTATTATTAACATGATTGGAATGCTCTTTGTAATTAGAAGTGATCTGTGACTCGTCATATTTATATTTGTATTAAAACTTTGAACAAGTTCATCCATAATAATACCTAGATAATATCCAAAACTACAAGTTGTACTTAATTCTTAATTCCTATGACTCGTCACGTCACAAGTTAGTCCCGCAGGCGACTTGTGCCGCCCGCTATCATGACTATTTAGCTTTTGCTATATCGAACTTTATAAGCATACCTATTCAAAGAAATAGATATCGTTGTGATTTCTCAAACAAACACATTTTTATCAAGCTGGGTTTTTTAAGCATTTTTGAAGAACATGAAAATTAAACCTCTTAGCAATTAGTTCCGATCATTGAAATTAACTAAAAGTAACAGCTAATTTATTAATTGTTAATATATTAATTGTTTATATTATTATTCTTAATTGTAATATAGTAATAACTAGTTTTACAATTGTGAAGTGTTTTACAATTAATTTATTAGATATTTTATCCTATTTCCTTAAATAAAATAACGTAAAAAAAAAGTGGAAAATAAAACATGTTTAGTTATATTATAAAAACATTTTATTAGCAAACTAAAGTAGGAAAGTAAAAAATATAAGAAGTTCAATACAAAACTGTAAAGGTTGTAAAATTATGGTAGCTACGAATTTCATTACATTACAGAGAACTTATCTGATACTGATTAAAGTGACCAGATTACTTCGGACAGACCTAAAATACAATGACATGCGAAACATACGCACCGTAAAAACATGTATTAGCAGTGTTTTTGTAACATGTAAAATATAATCGGTTGCAATTTGGTTGAACACACAGAGCCATCTACCACTGTCGGTTTGGTTTTAAAATCTCTGCGTACTAATCTTGTAATAAATATGACGTAGGTAATCGATTATTTGGTCAAAACTTGTATAAAATGATAATCTGTAGTTGGATAAATCTGCCTTAAACATAACTCATTTTAAAGTGATATGGAAGACCACAATGTGCGCAACCAGTGCAGGCTGCTGCCGGCTACGATGCGGCTGCCCTGATACTGCGATGACCCTTGCCATCGGAAGTCATAGATGCATAGTCCGTCCAGCGAATTACACTGTGTTAAAGTAAACATAAGCAAAATCACAGCTCGGGTTAATCAAAATAAAATTACTGTTTTGTTGTCTCATTTTTCACTTAGACGTATCTCTATAATAAATAAAAAGTATTGTACAGAACCGTCCAATTTAAGGATGAAGTGGATAATTCATTTTAATTTTGCAAAAAATTGCTGATCAGTTACAAAACGATCCAAAATAACGTAAGTGTGCCTATTGTAATTTATTTATTACTAGCATTAGATTGTCATCCACGTCGTCCTCAAATATACACTGTTACAACATAACTGTTAAATTACTCATCTTCAAATTAAACATAGATCTCTTATAAACAAGACATTATTAATAAAATCTAATAATCAACTCAGGAACAAATGCATTAATAATCCATCAATAATAATAAATCCTTTCGAAATAAGTACAGAAAAACCAACATAATTTAATATATTACACGAATATATTAACAACCATTAATGCAAACGCATTTTACAATAAGGTAGCCACAGTCTCTTACATCTAATTGGTAAATCTCTCAAAAATATCTTATCACTTTAAAAATCTATAAATTCGCTAACATTTTAAATATCGTCTAATGAGATACAAGTGGTAGAGCAAAATTTACGTCTCGAATTATATTTCTCCCTACGTCTGCTCGTTATACATACGTATTTACAAATAATGAGTATTGTTAAGAAAAGTCCTAAAGTTCTTAATCAATAATACTATTTAATTACCTAAATAATCATCGACCATTTATTAGTAATTCATATTTATGTCTTTAATCATCGATATTTCTGAAGAAGAAGATATGGGGCGATCATAACATCCTTATGCCATCATTATTTACATCTTGTTCAATTGTGATTCTCTAAAGCTCTGAAATACCTATTGCGAAAATGTTATGTTTGAAAGATTGTATAAAGATTAGTTATAAATTTATAATAAACCAAAGGCTTTTATATATGTATAAATAAATAACATGAAAAAATCAAGTTTTGTATGCAGTAACTGGACGCGGTCAGTGATGAAGTAGACTGCACAGCAGGTTAGCGACGTGACATTTATCTCTTGAATATTATTTATTATTGTAACGCCACAAATATATTTTACGAGTAAAAGGTCGAATAATGAATTTTGTTCACTTATTACTTAGATACTCTTAATCTCTCATTCAGGCAAAACATCATAATAAGGCAGTGTCTGGTTACTTAATAGTTAAATATAGGTAAAATAACGATACACATTATTTATCAGTATGAACTTGGCAAGATAATAGAGTTATATGAACAGTTACCCCGATGAATCAACATTTAAATATTTATGTCGTACCTATAAAATAATGAATCAAATGAGAAAAATAATATTATTTGTATTTCATATTGTTGAGGAATCAGTACTTAGTTTTTACGTACAAGACTCACACTCGTACAAGATGATTTATTTATACATAGTTCGACTACATTTCTCAATTTTAATTTACCAAAGTCTAACTCACAGTTTACGTTTACATGCACTAGGTATTTTATGAGTATTATTATATAATATCCCTAAGTCACTTACAGTTCATAAATATATCAAAATAAAAATAAGGAATAAATGTTAAATTTTTGTATAATCTATCTATAATATTTTTCTTACAACTTTTACTTTAAGGAAACGTTGTTTACGTGTAGGTAGGTGTGTTGTATTTTTTAAATAATGCATTTATGACTCTGTTTAGATAAGTTGTGTTATTTAGGAAAAAAATCACAGAAGTTCGTTTGAGAATACTGAGTATACCTACTTACTTATATTGGTTTCAAAGTTTTAAGTTATATAGCACAAAAACGCAAACTTCAATAAATATCGTTGTAGAGGTCATTTATGTTTTTGTTGAAATCTGTTTACTAGCAATGTCAAGTTCCTGATTCAGCAATACATTAGATTTTTCAATAATTTATGCCTCTTTTTAACACTGTAACTGGTGTGTCTACAGAGTAGATAAAACGATGTGTTTTCGATGCCTCGTTAGGTACTAGGTATATCAAAATAAATGCCAAGTATAATTGGTAATTTATATTTATCAGAAAAGAGGCGAAGCTCTAGGTGCACGAATGAGTACACCAATCGAACAAAGAAAGGCCAATTTGTTAGACGAGAAAGGGAGTAGTTTTAAAGACCGCGATTGAAACGCCGTAGCTTGTGTATCAAAATGTATAGCAATCTAGGAGCAATCAAGCCTTTCCCAGTATGAGGCGAAAGATCTAATATTGGGAATTGAGTACCTTCACCGTGTTCTTTGATATAGTGTTCCAAATAATTGACTGAAATTTCCAGTATAGTCTTCAATATAACTTGGTCAGAATGTAATAATAGATAGACCGTTTAAGTCAGTAGGCAGGTAGGTACGAGTTGTGTCCGTGTTGTGTGTTTTCAGTGATTTCGCTTAATTTAAGCTTCGTTTTCATTAAGATTTCACATGACAAAAAATACATGAGTCGAATGTAGAGTTAAACAAATGTAAGATACGATAGCTGAGCGGTGAAAGATGTTTGGTACTGAATGCTCGTTCTTTTACTCTTATTTTTTATATTTTTTAGAAAGTTTAGTTGGTCGCACCGCAGGAGAAATTACAGCGCAAGTAAGCAATAGGTAATCCAAAGCTGTTCATAACAAAATTGTTGTCTTCTTATCTGATAGTTTATTTGTACTCAGCTAACGAAATACATATTGGGGAAACTGCTTAATATTACATAATTAGATCAGATCATAGTTTAATGACATACTGGACGTATCTTTTTATTATAATCTCGAAGTAAAAACACTTAATAGTACCTGTTCTTAGCTAAATCTAGCTAAAGCTAAAATATATTCGGTAACGGGCAAAATTACATACAAATTAACAAGTCGAGTATGATAAAGGTCAAGTTTCTTTTGTGTACTGCCTTATCTTCATATTATTACTAAGTCATTTAGCACCTTACCAAATTCATCTGTGATATTTCAGCCTTTAGGTATTTTAAAACAAGAATGTTACACTCTTTATCACTGTATCAATGTTCAATTGACTATTATCAATGCAGACGAAAGTGACGCACCCACTACGGCACGGTTACCTCTGCTTAGTGGGCTTCGCAGCGCCATTAGCAGCGGCACTCTTTTGGGCTATATGCGTCTGATAGTGCTTAGCGAGGTGCGCTTTCTGCCGAAAGCTCTTGCCACACAGGGAACATGAGAACGGTTTTTCGCCTGTATGTGTTCTAACATGTACGTTCACTGAGTATTTGTCTTTAAAGCCTTTAGAACAAATGGAACAGTAGTGTAGAGATCGTTCCTTCCTAACGCCGTTCGACGTGGATGTTGCAGCTTGGATTGCCGTACCAGACTGCGTTTGTGTTGACGGCGGTGAGTTTTTGTTCTGTATTCTTCTATATTTTTTGCTGACAGACTTTGTACTCGTCACAGTCGGTGAAGCTGTCACTATTTGTAAGTGTTGGGGCAACTGAACTTCGCCGGCGGGTATCATCGTAACTAATTCGCCATTTACGTGATGTATATTATAGACACTGCGAGTTGGATCGATAGGTTCTACCGAACAGAATGGTTGTACAGACTCTCCTAATTCTGTTGCTATTCGTTTTATCTTTTCATAATCTTCAGGATAGCTAGCATCTAGTTGCGATAGCAAAATATCGTCAACACTTTGTGTAGATGTCGGGTTTTCGCCATTCGCAATAACAGTAGCAGTGGGATCATCAAGTAATATTGATATGTTGACGTTTCCGCTTTCAGGGTCAATAGCCATTAATAACTCTTCAGAATTTTTACTATCCGGATACATTGAAGGAACATCGGCCTTGTTATTGTTGTTTATAATAACCCTTTTAAGCGCCGTCTCTGCGTCTAATTTTGTAACTGCATTTTTTTGTACAGTACTGTATCTGATGAAAGCTTTACCTTGAAGGGCACTTCGTAATAAGGATTCATTAGACGTATTTTGATCAGTTAATTTCCAATCATTGTTGTTATTGTTATATTCTACCTGGCTTTCTACAATGGTAGCTGTCCCAATTATGGGACTTGGTATGGATTCTTCCTTTTTTACATTACTTTGAAACTCGGTATCTTCATAAGTGAATGGCTCCACTTTTACTAAACTTCGTGAACTAAGTTCTGTATTTTGACTTTCAGAGTCTCTGTCATCATAGTTGAAACTTTCGACTTTTGGAAGGATTGTCGAATGGAGTGAATCTTGATTAAAGTCATTAGGAAATCCATTCATATTTAATATGGACTCTAAATCCAATGATGGATTTGGTTCTATATCTGTAGGACTCGACATGGATACGTCTTCATCTTTACCCCAATATCTACTCGAATTAGATTCGTTCATGTCTTGATTAAGGACAGTAAGTGTATATATTTGTCCATCCGTATTATTGCTAATGAGTTTATTTGAAATGGCAGTGTCCGCACAAGGATGCGAACCATTAATTTCACTATCTTGATTCCAGTAAAATTTGTTGAGATCTTCTAGCATAGCAGTTTCTAAACGGTCCCGGTCGCGATCTACATTCCAAATTGAATCGAAGCTCTCTAAGGTATTGGACGTAGTAGCAGTCACCATACTGGTGTTGGCACTGGATTGTCCACCCGCTACACTTAGTAAACTGTTGTTGTTTTGTTCTTTTGGCTCTTCCGATAGTAAGGGATTACTTCTGGAGTCAGGGGATTCCAGGAAGACGTTGACAGACCGCATTTGTTGTTTATATTGTGCGTCAGTAACTTCATGTGAGGTCACGAAATCGAAGAAATCCGACTTTGACAGTTCTGGAGCAGTGGCCGTCATGACTACCGTTTCAATTATCAACCGACTTTTCGGTTCGTATAAAAATCTTACAGATTCTGCGCTTAGTGTTCCTTTTTCTTTTGTACTAAATTAAATAAATCTACATTTAAATAATCGATTAAAACCCGGTATGACTTGTACTTTATTGGCAGTCGCTAGTGCGTCGGTAACTGAAGTGCATGTACGAGGGCTTGAGCTATTATGCTACTCAGATATGCCCAGTGTGTTCGATTTAATAGGCGGACCAATGGAGTGTGCGAACTTGATCCGAACGTTGCTTTTTCCCATTATTCAATCTGACCCTGTGTACTGCTCGATGAGAAGTTAGTTTGTCATGTCGCTAGCAGGGAGGGCCGCATACTGGATACCATGCGCCATTATAATCATGAAGACTCCTCAATGCGACGATGTAGATCTGGAATTAAAAAAAAACAATAAGTTAGTATAGTAGCGAAGTCCCTTAAGGTAAAAGAGCCCTTAAGTTTCATAAATACATAGGTTTTACAACTTTTGTTCTAAAATATATTTCAATACTAGTGGACGCCTGCAGCTTCGCTCGCGTGGAATTAGACATAATAATATATGTTTATTTTACACCCTCACAAAATTTTTACAAACTTTGAATGCCATATTTATTTATATCTAATCAACAGCCTAAAATATAAATTTTATGCTTCTAG
>DWTT01001397.1:0-11832 GCA_018250895.1 Carterocephalus mandan | reverse complement strand
CCTCGAGTGGAGACCGCGTCTCGGAAAACGAAGTATTGGCCGCCCTCCGACGAGGTGGACTGGCGACCTGAAGAAGACAGCGGGAAACCGTTGGATTCAGAGGGCGCAGGATTGGGAGGAGTGGCGACGATTGAGGGAGGTGTTACAGAGGACCCCAAAAGGCTGATGGATGGATGGTAGGCATTTGGGTTTTTTATTGCAACATAGCCGAAGCTCAGAAGCTCGCCAATCGTAAGCGTGCAATGCGTAAGACATCAGCATTAAGGGGCTCGCTCGTATCAAAAGTTGCGATCGTCCGCGGCGCATCGGGCCGATATCGACATAATGAGACCGTGTTCATCTAAATGTATTTCCTCCTGATATAATTGATACGATACAAACAGCACTGCAGTAGTGGATACCGAGGGTCATAGGCCGCTTGCGTAATCAATAGATATAATGTTCGGGACACACGCCCCGCCGAAGCGGCGAACAATTACTGTTTATCTTCCTATTGCGTTCATCATCTTTGTTTGTGGCTTACGTAAGCTAATTTTTATATAATTCCTGTTTCGTTATTGTGTTGTTATTTTGATGTGATTATCTTAGATAAGTAGTCGACTCAAATGTTGTCTGAAGCGCGATGTCAATTTGATCAATTTTGATCATTCAAATGACATCATTCAAAAACAATCATTGCTTAAAATAAATGAATCTTTTTTTTATTAAAAGCTTTTATTTAACTTCACTCGTATGTATGTAAGTAGGTATGTCCTAGAATCGTGCAATCAATATTTCACCCACTTCCACTGAAGCTATCGAGCTGAAATTCGGCACACATATTTGGTTCCGATGACAATGCACGAAAAAAAATAATTAAAAAAGCTTTTTAAAATAAAATAAAATTATAATATAGGCGGACATACAGACATACCGTCGTCTATTTATAATATAGGTACCTACTAAAACAGTAAGGTTAACATAGCAATGTTAAATTCATATGAAAATGTGCATTTAGACGCACTTGAGGACTGTTATCTGCAAATCCAATTTATACTAACACACATGACGAATGCAGTAACGCGCGCCGTTCCACCCGACCGTGTTCTAACGTTCGAAGTGCCGACGGCAAGCGTGCGATATGATCGTTAGTGTGGCTGATTACTTGTTTGATCGTCCGAATATTAAGTCAGGTAATAGATTAGCGTCTGAATATAATAAATACAGACGGATAAACTGAAGGCATAACTGGTGAAAAGAAAGTGAATTTTTATTACACACCTCTCCCTTATATATAATTAAAACGATTTTATTAGCTCGGTATGTACCTACCTATATAATTATATATAGTATATAAGGTATACCTTATATACCAGGTATACCGACTGTTTCCAACTCAATGTTGGAAACAGTCGTTTCAACAACAACAACAAGTTTCTAACCCTTATAGTTTAGGCCCTGCGTTGATATGTCAGTCAGTCAGTCAGTCAGTCAGCTTCTCCTTTTATTATATAGATATCTTTTAGCCATAAAAAATAAAGGAAAAAAAATGGTCATTCACTGCAACAGTAAGTCACCAATCACTGTCGCGGGCGGTCGTGACGCGCGAACAGATGTGATTGTGATACGAGTATGTTAATAACTCTGCAGATCGTAACGATACTCGCTATAGATGTCGACTCTCTGATTTATTAACTCCTTTATTTTACGCTCCGTGTGATCGACTTTGCGAGCGGACGTCTGTCTCTTGTTATCGAACTGGTCGTGAGGTTTGTGACGCCACTAAACTTATACTCTACATTATTGTAAAGAACAAATATATTTGCATTCTATTTTATGATTTAACTTTTTTAACTTTGCAAAAAAAGTACGTCCCACTTTCCCATTTATATATTAGTAAGGAATTAAGAATATTATATTACTGAATTATTCGTGTCTATATTCATAGTTGAAGTTACCGGCTTACTCACGTGCTCACTCCTGAAGATGATCATCGGAATCGATCGAAACTAGTCGGCCTAACGTGAGTAAGCCGGTAACTTCAACTATGAAGCAGGAATATATTCTTATGATTAATGTAGTTAAATACTGGTCAGTCATGTAGGTTGGATATTATAGAGAGATATGAAATGTCAAAGTTACACGACACTTCATGTATACACACAAAATTTCATATGAATCGGTCAAGCCATTTCGGAGGAGTTTTGTTACACACTGTGACACGAGAATTTTATGTATTAAAAGATATAGCAAGCATGCTTATTTTATTATTGCAATCATTCAAAAAATATTATAAATAAATATCGAAACGGTCCATAATGTGTTAAAATTGCTCACTTTTTGTCTGGATTCAATCAAATTTTCGCCATCGAGACAATCTTGTTTTTCATGCAATGTGTACTAACCTTCTCTGCTATGTAAATAAATATTGCGGAATATCTAAAAATGTCAACGGAGGAAAGTTGTTAAACGAAGCATAGCAATATCGAAACAAAGATTCCATAGTACAATTCGTAAAATACAGCGTATAATTGGCTGCAAGAAGGTTGCACAGATAATCTTATTGCGTTATAGCGGCTATGTCTTCCCTTGAAATTATTTGCGTGAAGTTTCTTTATCATAAAAACCTTAATCCTATTGTACCTTATTGTACATTTATTGTTTAGGCCATGTTTATAATTTTTTATAATATGGGTAACATTTCTTCTATTTAATTTTTTTTTTTCTATGAATTCAAAATTTCATTACTAGTCCGAACTGCATGACAAAACGGATCGCACTGAAAACCAGCGGCTGTGGTATACTACTCCGTGGCCAATGCTGAGTGCGATCCATTTTTGTTAAGTATTACTTCGACAAACACTATGTATTATGTATTTACTTTTTGTTATTTAGCTTGTAGGTTATTTTAGTATGTATCAAAATTTTAATTATTATTCGTTGTATTGTATTTTTATGTCGTTGCAATGCTTGACAGAATAAATGATTTCTTTCTTTCTTTCTTTCTTAATAGGGAAAACCGCCTCGATGGAAAGTATTACAATAAATCATTTCGATAAATATAAAGCAGGCATTGAATTGAAATCGAACGTTGCCGCGCGTGGGCCAAAAAAGCTCCTTTTATCTTATAAGGCGACAGTAAGTATTAAGTCACGTTTAACCTCTTGGATGTCGGAATTGAAATTGCACACACTAGACACAATAGAAAATCAATTGTGTTGCGTAATAAGAAATGTAATGTAATAAGTATTCACGATAGCTAAAAATAACAAACACGCTTTTATAGACAATGAAACTATAACAGATTTTTTTGAGCCTATTGCCATACATCAAGAAATCAATGGCACAAATCACATCTATAAGGTCACAGGAAAATTAAATAAATAAATAAATAATTGGTGCCCGACCCGGCAACCTAGGACCTCTAGCTTAGCAGTCGCGGTTACGACCAGTAGACCGTTTTTTTTAAGTTTTTTCCTTTTACATTTACATATATTTACAGCGTATCTTTTCAACGTATTGGTGTACAAATAAAGAATATCGTATTGTATTATTCCATACCCGCAGCTCGCTCATCATAACTGATCATAAATCTCACAGCCGAAGCTGTTAATATTCACTGTCACTGCTAGAGCTTGTTATGTTACGAGCCGGGTATGTTATTAAACAAAAAGGCGCCAATTAAAAGGCTCCACTGGACAATTACCGACATTATTGCGGTTATCGGCTCGTTGTTAGGCGCCAGGCGATCGCGTTGATTGATGCGGCTCGCTAGCCGATATACTTACTCGTAGGTAGGACCGGTGCAGTGATTGAATCATGATTGTTGAGGTTCTACCTATCTATAATACACTTGACTTGGAAAAAGGAGCACAGGCCGCCCTTCGACAAGGTGGACAGATGACCTGAAGAAGGCAGCGGGAAACCGCTGGATTAAGGCACAGCACCAGTCGGAGTGGCATCGTTTAGGAGAGGCCTATGTTCAGCAGTAGACCACTAAAGGCTGATGATGATATCCATAATAAACAAATAAACGCTACACATTAATACACATAGATGATAAAGTACCAATTATACTGACCAGCCAAAATGAGGGCACATAATTATCGCCGTTAAATATTGCTGTCGCGATAAATATAGCGAAATTAGCCGATACAAATCGGCAGCCCCACGATAAAGCGATCACGGTCACCATCCAAGAATACCAGTTTCATAACTCTATCGGCGTGATTTAATGGTAATATAGCAATAAATCTGAAACAGCAGCGTTTGGTGTTGTTATAACAAGTGTACACGAGTAGCTATCTGTGGAGCCGGCGACTGCGTGGGAGGTTTCTACGGTTTCAAACAAGTGCCTTGTGAACAGGGAGAATTTAGGATAGTTGAACCCTCAACTAACCTTAATTGTCCATAATGCAATCCAGTAGAATCCCTATACGGTTTGGAATTGAACCTTGGATACAGTAATTTCTACCATGAAATTTGATTTAGAAGCTGCTCCGGTTATCCTGTTGCGTTGCAACGCCTGTATAAGCTGCAACACATAGGCGTGCCACAGCTGGGCACGGGTTTCCCCCACACATGAATCTGCGGGAGGCCTAGAGCATACTCCACCACGCTGCTCCAATACGTATTGGTTGAAGGGTTAGTGGCCAGTCGAATGTCCTCAAGCCACCGAAGGTCTTCGACAAGGTTTATCGACTGTTTTCACCATTGAAAACTACCGGGACTAAAGCATGGTAGCGCCCATAAATTTGCCACTAGCGGTCCACAAACCGATTGCGCCCGTTGTTGCTTAACTCTGTAGATCACATTGAATCGACGCGAGCCATCGAGCTATGGACGCTACGCCTCTATACCAGCAGTTAAAATTAGTGGAAAGATAATTATAATTTTATGAGTCTATGGTGATATAATGCCTAAGTACGATGCTGTTTTATAATGATCTTTGCCCTTTAGATGACGGAGACGAATCAATTGTGATAATTTGTCGATGATGTCACACATCGCAAGTTCGTGAGGTAAGTGCGTTTAATATCTACGTTCACAAACTATTTATAAAATCAGTTATTTTCTTGTCAATAAGGAAGCATTTATGCGGAATTGCAAGAAAAACAGAATGTGATAAATACTACGTTTATAGAAGTAAAATAATGAAGCTTTAACAATAAATATTATGAACTGTCTTACAAAAAGGTAAGCATTTTTATGAAATAAACGGTAAAATGTTACACAATAAGTTTTGGATCTCAACCAAAACAATCTGAGTTATTGACCATTTGAAGGAAAATATAAACCGCAAACTTTGTTAAGACAACAAATTGGCTAAGTTTTTCATGGGTCTCGTTAGGCCTTGTCGGTTCTATGGCCCAGCAATAAACTGACATAAAATTTACATCGTCTTATACATTTTAGATTTTATGATTTCTTTATATTCTATCATTTCTTATAGTAAGAAATGTAAGTAATATGTAGAGTATCACTAAAAAATTTGGAATACGAAAAAACTTAACAACCTTAACTTTTTCTCAAGTATCAGATATAAATATAAAGATATGCAAATAAATTTGCAATCTAAAGAAACTAACTAAAACATCAACCAACTAAAATAATAATAATAACGCCATATTGGACAACGCCGAGCAAAAAAAATTATTTATACCAGACGGACCTATAATTAATAAAAGCGAAACGAATTGATAGCTAGTTATCTATTAATATGTAAACGTATTAATTGAAAGTGTTAAAAGTGACGGATCGAGTTAGGAAGTTGTTCAATATTTAATTAGTTGAGACAATTTATTCCCGCTGCGGCGTAAGACTCCTGTTGCACTATCGGTCGATTAACTCAAGTTTACTACTAAGTACGTTGTAGTAGACTAATTAGTGTTGTTTTGTTTAAAATATTCTATAATAGTGGACGCCCGCAGCTTCGCTCGCGTGGAATTAGACATAACAATAGATTCGTTTACACCTAGTAATATTATATGTCACTTAGTGAAAATGCAGCTTTCTAATGGTGAAAGAATTTTTGAAATCGGTCCAGTAGTTTTTGTGTGAAAACATTACAAACAAATGTTTCCTCTTTATAATATTAGTATAGATACAATAGTTACTTAACGTTATTTTAGTTGAGTGTAAAAAACTTAGTTTATTTGGCCATCAACGCAATTGTTGACTACTTAACATAAAGCGTTCTTTTTTTTTCTTTTACATTTTAATACTATCTTTTACATAAAATTATTTCAACATAATGTTCTCGAAGCCATGTGAAGTCGCCAATCTCGCACCGCGAGACAAAGAAAGGGTTGTGATGATGATGAAAACATATAATTAAAGTAAAATTTTCATTTCAGGTAAACAGATCAAATAAAGCATTAAAACAATGACTGACTATCGTTAATCCTTTCGCTATACAACAAGTCTATTAGGAAGCAGTTGCAATATTCTCGTCGATTTTATCTTGACGCCTTCCCAATGTGTTAATGTAAAAGGGATATTTAATTAAACAATTTATAAATTTTTGTCCATAATGTCCAGCTCAATACTCTTATTATAAACAACAAAATTCATGAATACAATGTCTGTATTACAATCGAATACTGGTCGTAAAACCAAACATTTTGTCAATGAAATCGCAGTAAAGTCTTGTTTTGGTATGTTGTCCACCGTAGGCGTCTTTTATTACTTAAATTTTCGTGTTAGGTCATTATTAAGAGCCAACTGATTTTATGTGGTCTCTCTAAATGGGTGCACTGAAGCAAAATTGGAACGCTGAAGCAGTCCGTACGGTAGTGGTCAGTCGGTATGCAGATATGGAGGACGTGGGAGGGAGGAGTGGATCTTGTTTAATATAAAAATAAACTAAAAATGAAATGCATAAATTTTGACCTAATTATTACACATGTTTTAAGAAATGACCATGCATTGGAAATAGCAATGATTTCATATTCCAGTGAATGAATGAAAGAATGCATTTATTTGTTCAAGTATGTGTACATTTTAGGTGTTATAAAAATAGGTTTGGAACTACATACTTTTCTGGTTATACCAGTGTACAAATATTTAATATTAATTATGCTACATTATTTATCTCATGAAATCACTTCACATCATTATTAGCTAAAATTACAGAGCATAGCATAATTATTTCATTTACAATTTCAATATCAATTTTAAAATGTCAAATAAAGAAAATTTGTATAATAAGAAAAATTTTATGTCAAAATCACTTCGATCAATGTACATTATTGATTGAAGCAAAATTATGTTTAAATGACCAGTAGGTATTGATTGTACTTTCTAAATGTATAAGATGTTTGCATGTGTCTATAATAAGCATAATCATTAACGAATTGGTTGTTCATTTTATATAGTAAATAAATGAATTAATATCGTAAATGAACGAGTATAATCACGAAACGACTATGCAATCGAAATGCTATAAAACTTAGCTTCACCTGCAACAGAGTAATGTATACCGTTTAGGAAGTGGTTGTGTGGTAGGAGACTGCAACTATGTTAAGTCGTACTAGAAGTGACTAGTATTATTATTTGAAAATTGGAGTAATTCAGTCGATTCCTGGTATAGGATGTAAAAGCAATGCCGTATTTTCTACGGCCGTATACAAAGTAAAATAAAGGTTAAATAAAAATGGTTGATTGAATTGAAGCGTTCATAGCCCAATAGCTCGTGTCAATCGTTGTGATCGACCGAGTTAAGCAACGACGGGCGCGGTCAGATTGTGGATGGGTAACAAACACTACGTAGTGGCAAAATTAACAAGCTTTGTCTAATACCTTCGGGTGGTTTGAGAACATTCGACATTAGGATGGCCACTTACCCCTCCACCAATCCGCATTGGAGCAGCGATACCTCCCGCGACTGTGGTCTGTCTATAGATTGTAACTTATTAAAAATAAATCAAATCAATAATAACTTATGCTTTCCAGAGCATAATATAAAGTAGCAATAAATTATCGATCCGAAACGGAAAGATCGTACTCCAACTATGATAATATAGTTTACTACAGAAGGCTCTATTTTTTCATTGAGTATTGCTTAATTCCAAAAGTATCCAAAGATGTTATTGCCAGTAAAAATAAGAAAGCGTTATTGAAGCGTTCAGAATTTGAGGCACGTCTCCCGTTTACACCGCCTTGTTTACTTTAAATACGGTTTCGTTAAGTAAAAGCAAACCCGAGGGATCCCGGTGGCCTACTGAGTTGAATGAAAAATTAAGAAAGCCCCTTGATTATTCCTCATTTCGTCACTCAAGATCTCGGGCGTTCCAATTTTGTAATAATTGAACAACAATTTATTTGAAACAATTAATATCGCACGAAATAATGATGTTATGGAATTAAATTAAATATTAACAACAAAAAACAAAGCAATCTTTAGAAATGTAGCAACATCTGAGCTTTTACTGATTTCGGCAAATCAAGAAACAATTACGAATTCTCATTAAATTCACATCAAATTCATTGGAAATCCGACCCATCATTACGCTGAAACAAAATAGCCTGAGGGTTCACAAGGTGCGGTTGATTAAATTAGCGATAACAAGATGTTCATTTCGGAACCGAACGGATTCCTCGACAACAATCAGTCAGACAGGAACATTAGGGACGCTTACCCCAAAACCATTAATTATTCAACGTCAATTCCTCGAGAGTAAGGTTTGGTTCCAGTATTAGAAATCGAATGGTGTTGAAAACAATGAGTCGGGAACGGGCAGAACTTCAGTTACTGACCTATAAATCAAAGCATATCGACCGTCCTGACATTTCTGTTCATTCATTTTAAGATTGATCTAATTCGCTAATTACACAATTTTTCCTTTTATTTTCAGGATGGTTTCATGTTTTTTGAATAGCAATAGTTCTAAGCAGATACCTAAAGTAATATTTAGGATTATTAGCTTAGGATTTAATTCTTCTCATAAATATAAAACAAATGCGCTCTTTAAAATTCAGAGCATTCACGCAATTTACCAACCCAGAGTTCTACAACCGAACCTTGAAAAAACTTGTGCATTGATCGTAATAAACTGTTGTTCCCCGATGATAGTGTAAAACGGTGATGAAGAGCCGATTTCCCCGGGGCCAAAAAGAATCGATAGCTATTGTCATTCCCCTTTCGACATTAAATTATATGGAGGGTGCGTTCCGTCGCTGCGACATCTGCCAAGTCGATCGGCTTTGCTTTTATCAATATTTGCCTATTTGATTCTGGAGTAACGTGAACGCGGTAGAAAATTGTGTTTGTTGTCGCGAATGAACCGAATACGTGCTTGCAAATGTGTTCCCATGTTGTTTTTCTGGTTCCTAATATTCAGTCAATGGGGAAGCTCGCGTGATTCGGATTTGCATAGCAGACGGTGTTTTTTCGGACCAGAAATCGGGAAACTTCGGGAACCAACACTAGCTTCTGAATCGACTGCTTGAGGACCGAATGTGTGGTACGGTAAAGACCCGTGCCTTGTATTGGCCAGTGATGTCTCGCGATGATGAAATTTTGAACCATTTGCACGTTAAAAGTAAATTTAATTGCCTCACCAACTCTAACCTTTAACCAAAAACTGCACGTATACCTTCAACCGTAGGATATGACTGATTTTTATAATCCTCAATATTCTCTATACTACTGAAAACATGATGATGTAACAAGGTTTGCTTTTTAACGTTCAGATCGAGGCTAAGATGCTTTTTAAATGACATAACGTTCGACGAGATTGTGCTATCTCACGTTTCATGTGTAACCAACTCGCGATTAGTATCTTAATAAAATTAATTACATAGAGTCGTAGGTCCATTATGATCAACCGGTTTGTTCTATCGTGACATAATAAACTAAAAGAAATGAACAAACGACAGGATACTGTCGTATATGAACAGTGATCCATGTTACACAAGATAAAAAAAAACATGTTTTAACTGCTATATTTTCGAATTAGTAAGAAGGGTGTACGGTGTGTTACGGATATTTCTATTGATAGACAATTTATTAGAGGAAGATTTTTCGGTGTTAGTTATTTTGCTACTAACGGCACTTTTTTCATATGACAAAACTTTTACAAACTGCTTTAGACTTGCTTTGCATCTCCTTTTCGTGCATCGAAAGTATTTGTTTCTACACACCATATAACGTTCTAGTTAAAGATATATAGAATAACGTATTTAATCAGTTGGATTGTTTGCAAGGTCGTCTTTAATAAACAAATCCTTTTAATAATCCAGTCACTGCAATCGAGGTCTATATGTACGAGGACGTTACTGCCTATCGGAGATTCTAATGGATGTAAATAAAGAGTATCTATCTTACTATGATAACAATTTCACATAAAATAACTACAAACACATACGTCAGGTGCACTAATAATATTTTCTGCTATGAACTTTTCAGGACATCGGATGAGGTGTACATTCACAGGGCTGCGGCTGCAAGAGATTTCTATTGGAAATAAGCTTTGTACATAATTTCATGTATAATGTTTTACTGTGTATGTTTTATCATGTATGTACATAAATATGAAATAAATAAAAGCCAACTTGTTATTTATTAATATAAATACAATTGTTATTATAATATAAAATGTTGTACTAACAAGAAAGAAAGTCAAGGTTATGTTACACTCATAAAGTGGATAATAGTGATCGTGCGAGCAACATACATAATGATGTAACTGCAACTGATGTAGTATTTATTCTTCTAATGGATTAAATATATAACGTATGATTAATTATTAATGAGAGACTTATACCTACTATCATATTTAAAACTAAAGCAAGGCTTATTTCCAAGAAAATTAAGAACATAATTCTTCTGGACAAACATGAACATACAACAAAACACAGTAATTATCGGTGGTCTGTGAATTTGTTTTCAAGGTTATAAGTATAAAGATTTGATCAGTCTGAATCTGCGAAAACAAAATGATTGGAATTATCTCTTTACTAGTGGTAACTTTACAACAACATTCTAGGTGTTCATTAAATTGCTTGTTCGCGTCTCGGAATTTATTTGGCATAAAAATGAGGTAAAACTCTCGGTAAGTGATAATAAAGTCGCTAGTGATCGAACGGACGTCTTGTCAGGCTATAATTTAAGTCTCGTACATGTCTTGTCTCAGAAGCGTCGGGTTTTCTTAAAAGGAAATGCATTCGATTTTTTTTTTGTAATTAAGGTATTGCAATGCAGCTCCGCTTCAAGCAAAACTATAGGTAATAAGATTAACTGCGAAGAAGAAAGTTCTTACACGTATCTGATTTATGTAAGACCGTGGTGCAAGTCCACGGTTATGGTCAGAAGAATGAGCAGCATGTAAATTAAATGCACAGCAAAGGATTTGCTCAAAATGTCAACAACACCGCCGATTAATATAAAAAGAATAAATGGCAAATTTTTTGTTAATGTTTAACTATAATATACTACCTTTTGACCACGACTTCGACCGCGTGTAATTAGCTTATGGCACTCGGATACTATATAGCTTGTAGCATACCTGTTCCCTCGTAGTAGCAATCTATCAGACAGGCACTGCTGGCCATAGATAATATGCTTAACAATCCAAGATAATAAATGAAAGGCCCTTCTAGATTTTTTCACGGACAGTTAGTCCAATGTAGCTTGTCTATCCAATCTATACTACTTAAATA
The DNA here is from genome assembly GCA_018250895.1 of Carterocephalus mandan. NCBI lineage: Eukaryota > Metazoa > Arthropoda > Insecta > Lepidoptera > Hesperiidae > Carterocephalus > Carterocephalus mandan. The sequence goes on along the minus strand of DWTT01001397.1, from coordinate 192 downwards.
CAACAATGAAAAATTGTCGTTTTAATACAGACCTTTGCGGAGTTTAGCGGCGAATAACCTCAATAAAATTGCTGTAAACGAATTTAATTCTTCGATTAATATAACAACTAGTGGACGCTTCGCTCGCGTGGAATTAGACGTAACATAACCTAAATACAAAATTTCATTGAAATAATGTAGGTATATACGAAA
>DWTT01001396.1:0-11833 GCA_018250895.1 Carterocephalus mandan | reverse complement strand
TGAATACGCATATAAAATTTGGTAAAAATCGGTAAAGCCGTTTCGGAGGAGTAGGTACTGCAACAAACATTGTGACACGGAAATTTTATATATTAGATTAATTTTGTAACTCTTTCTTTGGATTAATAAATAAAAAATAAAAAAATAACCATTATGTCTTATCTTCAATTTATATCAGATTAGATAGATTATTTTGAAGCTCTTTTATAAAGAAATTTTCTTATTAAAATAAGAACTGAAGTTAACTGAAGGCATTTTCGCCATAAGCGGAAACGAAATACACCGGACACCGCCCAACATTGTTTATGTTTTGAAGATTATATGGTTGAATTGGATCGTGATATCTGTACTAAAAATGTTTATACTATATCTAGTATAAACATTTTTCTTACTTCAATACTTTGCTATGGCTTGCTATCGGCCTACCATAGCAAAGTATTGTTAAAAAGTAAGTATCTATCACATAGATCACCCGCCTATAGGTACATTTTGTTTCAATGCTTTATGCGGTCCCTCTGCAATACAACCTGTGATCATCGGTGGACGACATCGTCTTTTGGCGGGATCATAGAAAGGTAGTAGTTTGTAGTGTACTAGTGTGGTGAAGCCGAGTTACGTTGGTGCATAAAAATACATCGAAATCGCTTCATACAATAAAAGCCAGCAAGTACGCAAATTATATCTCAGCAAAATAGTGATCACACTGATCACCACTACACTTCATATGATCCTGGGTTAATAAAAAGCGAACCAGTTAATAACAACGTAACAAAATGTCGGTGGATTTACGAGTACTGTATATTTATAAAGAAACTCAATTTCCTCAGATTTTGCAATTTAAATAAAATTTTAAGTAACGTGTTGACTGCGGCGGCGTGTGCGAGTAATGTGCATGCATTTAAATTACGTTCAAATGCGGCATATGTGGCTCCAGAGTATGCAGACCATAGGATTAGCTCCTTCGCACATTTAGGCGAAAAATTAGCAATCCAGATAAAGAGAAATACTTATAATCTAAATTTTATTATCGTTATGAAATAAGCTCAAGGAATTTAACCCGATATAAATAATATAAATTAACCCTGTTCAGATATAACCCAAAATATTTTTTACACCTACACACTATTCCGATAAATCTCCGTATCCATTGCTAGATTGTTACGCTCACAGATCTGTTTTTCCACACACCTAGTACACCTACTTATTAAAATTCTCGTACGACTATGCTACGACTAGGTAATCAAGGTATATTTATGGCAAATTTGAAAGTTTTTGGGCAAGATGTTTTGGAATATTAACACTTTTTGATCTGTCACTGGATTATTAAATTAATATGTTTTAACGCTTTCAAATTGTACCAAACGACCATTTAAATTCTGTTCTACTTATGTTTTTACTTTATGCCACATTAATTTATTGTCTACGATTTCTTCTGAATGCCTACCACGAAACTCCATTGTGTATGTCCAATCGGATTGCGTCTTAATTACAAAACGGGTGAATATTTAATTAAAAAGTTTCCGCACGCGAGTAATTCCTCTAGCTATTCACAATGGGCGCAGGCGCGGGAGCTGAAGGCTTGCGCGGGATGCAGACTTGTGTATCAAACTGTGGTGTACTCCACGCTACTCCAGTGCAGCTTGATGGAGGGGTTAGGGGCTTAGGGGCCGATAATCGGAAGTTTTGGGTTTAGCTCGATTAACGACTGTATATAATGATAACAACCGAGACCGTTAATAAAATGTGGTGGTTCGATTTTTTTAACATTGTTAACATTCAAAATATGTAATAGTGGAATACTACTTATAGTGGAATCAAATATATGAAGTTATAGGTGGCTAAACGAAAATAAGGTTTTTTTTTACTTGCCACTGGTAATCGCTTATGTTATTTAAACAGATATTCTATTTAGAGGTAGATTTTGTCGTCCAGCGCCCGCGTATACGCGAATACGTGTACGTTTTCATTATGAACTGAGCCTTATGGCATGTACACAAGATTGAGTCAGCGTCGTTTCCGCGAACCCGTGGACATTCGACAAGGGTTTTTAATTGAACGTCGACCCATTGTGCTCGTTAAGGCGCTTCGGAGTTAATCACCGCGTTTTTCGACCGGTAGGTAATGGAAGAAAGTAATTATCAATTAACTGCTCGATAATTGATTGCGGCCGCTTATCTGACAGTTTATCTCTACCGACCTGTATGGACAGCTCATAATTTTATACTTTTCAATAACACATTCGAAAATTGTCGCCAATCATCTTGGGTTTTAAATGTCAAAGGTTAAAATAAACGAATCTATAACCAGATAAAAACTTTTGACATAAACTGGAAAATAGTGTACATATGAATAGTTAATTTTGTAAACTTGATAATCAACACAACTGGCAGTTGCCTGGGTATATGTAGGTATGTTAATTTGTAAAATTAAGAACGGTACATAATACATATATTTTCTAAATCACAATCTGAACCTTAAAACAGAAATAATTTTTCATGGACGTAAAATAGAGAGACAAATTTGAAAATACTAATTAAGGGACTGGGATGGTTAGTTCGGTTTGTAGGTGTTAATATGAGCAGTAGGTAGTTAGTATATTCGGTGGTTTTTAAGACTGTTTATGACAAATATACTAATCCTGTTAGTCAAAAACTCAATGTTATTTATGTATGAGCTTTAATCTATTCGTGTCTAGGAAAGATTAAAAGTAAACACAATTCATTTAAAAACTTATTACACCGCAGAAATGGTCCCTTGAATGGCGTTGATAATGCTCCAGGCGATCTCTTAAACTTGTATAAGCTCTTTAAAGAACCAATAAAGGTTGTAAAGAGTCAATACTTCTATACTTACTACTTAAAATAATTCTAATACTTAAGGCTCGACTGAGCTCTCGGTCTCGGCTGAAAACGAAAAACCGAGCAACGTACTGCTGCTACAGAGCTACGATTTCAGTCTTCACTCTCGACCGCTTGGTTATAGAACGAAGCTAGCTGACGTGATTCCCGTGAATTAGCATTGTAAATGTAATCACACTTGTCAATCTGTCGCTGATTTGGAGCATGTATGCATTTATGCTCGACAATATATTATTATGTGTAAATCGATTGCAAGATTTGCAATAAATTGATTGCAAATAAATAATAATATTGCTGCAAAATAATAACGATAGGTAATAGGTTTATTAATGTAAGTAAAAATACAATATTTACGCACCATAAAAAGCTTAAGTATGTTTTATTTAGAAATAAGGAATCTATAAACCCAGTGAAAAGATTATTCGGTTTAAAGATTATTTTCATTTTCAAGGTCTATTAACCCCCTTTAATACCAATATCTAATAAGTTATTTATGTAATAGAAATAAGGAAGAATAGAAGCAACCATTTTATATTTTACCTACTCTGCGTCTGACGACTAATCTCGAGCTGTACTATTATGTATTCTTAATCTCGAGCCTGTATTTACAATCGGTTATGAAAACGAGAATCGTCGATTCGTCGCTCGCTGATTCTCTGTTGCGAATTAGCATTGTAAATGTAATCACAGCTGTCAGCCTGCCACCGATTCGTCGATTTACGCGCCTTTTGCTGCACCTTTGAAAAACATGTTATTGACTTAACCTAATACTTAACCATAAAACAAGTTCCAACATCATTATTGATTACAAATTTTTTAAAGAAACTACATAATATTGATGCGTTATCTAGCAGAAAGGTAGCTAACGATAATTATATTTTTTTGTAATGATGATTAAGAATAAGTTTACTCAATGATCCTTTTAGAATAATTTCGAATAAATAAATCAAGAATAAATAAATCAACAGGCACAATAATTTATTATATTGCCCACAATATGATTCAATGTAAAAATTGCAATATGTTAAGTTAGTCAGTCCTACTACTAATTTATAAATACGAGTCCCACAACAAAAGTAGGTAATCATCATTGCGTCTAATCACCAATTAAGGTGCTTTATTACAAAATACATGGTAATTAAACGGAGCTAATAGTTGAGCTAATAGCTGATATGGCGTCTCAGGGAACCGTTACGTGTGTGCATATCTAAAATAAGCGGCGGGGCGATGAAACAGGAAATTATGTTGAGTTCGCACCGCAAGTTTTAATTGACGAATGCTTTGCACGCTTCCAAGTTTTAGCTCATTAAATAACTCGTTTATAAATGAAAGTCAAAGCTCGTCAGAGCTCTAATTTATTTAAATATTAAATTTCGCTAATCGAAGCCCAAAAGACTGACTCGAACGAGAAGTGTTGCATTTATCAATCCATCTACAATCGTACTTTGGCATAATCCCAAAACTTATAAAGTGCACTAGTGTTTACAGATTGAGATATAGATTCACTTAAAACATTTGAGCGCGGTAAGAGATGCAGTCCATAATGCAGCCGTCATTATGCCAAGAACCGTTATTATGCCCACTCAATTATAAACGGGCCGTAGTATAGCTACGAGTTTTGTGCAGTAAATTACGCTTATTGTTGAGTTAATTTGCGCACAAATTGCGCCTCAGGTATTATGACCAAGCTCTGTCGCGCCACCCGATCATAATAGGTAGTTTACGGTTAATTCTTTCTCCAGCCGTATGTTTTGCAAATTTATGCATTTAAACGCAGTGCTGTAATTACCTGCCAAACTTATTATAGCGGCTGAAATTAAACATCATATTGCATCTATGCAGATCTATATACTCATACAAGTACGAGTATGATCATTAATTTGTTTCCGTCTAATTAAGAGATATTACTGACGTGACGATAAGGCTAGTTATTATTGTAGACTTGTTCACCTCTAATATTTAAATTATTTGCTCTTCATTCCTAACCAATTTCCATTTTAAGGCAATATCACGAAAATATCTTCGCATGAATATTAAGCGAGTAAGTATGTATTATGTTAATAAGGTAATAAAAGTGAAGTATCGAGAATGGAAGATTATGTTCGACGTTATCAAACCGAGTAATAAAAATATTGAATGATGATTAGTTCGCGTCGGATTACATTTAGGAACATTGAATAATACGGGAATAATGGCAGATATGATCCGCGCCGGGCAGGGCCCACGCGACGTTGCGAGGCAATAAAGGTAATGTAGGCAAGGTATTTGCCAATATCCTCGTCGAGTGGCCCACCCAAATATCTTGAGATTGTATTCCCCCTACATAAAAATTGTCCCGGAATAGAGATACTACCCGGATAAATATTCAATTTCACTACGGACGAATAAGATTTGATACCTTTGCTACGTACTAGCTTTATTGGATGATAGCCTTTGGAATGGTGTGGATAATCATATTCATAGTTTTACGAACTGACAAATAGTTTTGTTAGTGAATTGGATGGAGAATTTGTTATTATTTATTTATATATACTTATTATATTATTTACTTCGTTCCAACATGTTTTGACACAATTTGAATTTAGAATAAGTATGTATTTTTAATTTTACATTTAATTTTAATCTGCTACTTATTCTTATTTTATTTTTAGGTAGGTACTGATAGCAGCTTTTATTTCAAAAGCAATTAATTCAATATTTATGTTTCTTCTCTATGCAATAGATACTTACATATAAAAAAATTTAAGGCTGAATATATTACGAATACGATATTTTTAATTTTAAATATGTTAATAGTTGGCGATTATGTAAAAAAAACCTTACATAACATAATGTGTGTACAGTCGGATTAAGGACTTATCCACAACTCTGAACCCTCTTGAGGGGCAAGTAGAGAACGACATGTAGATGAAAAGGGCAGCTGAATCTAATACAATTGGAAAAAGCGATACTAAGATACCATCAGGGCTGGCAACCAAATAAGAGAAGATTTTTATTTTATTTTAATACAACAATGTTTGTTGTAGTTTTATAACGGTGCGTTATTACAAAATAGTATCGTTTATTTTAATGTTTTATATTCCATAAATATATTCCAATTTCTAGCGGTCGTTAATATAAATCTCATATTATGCCCCATTTCCTATCACACGCCGATAACTGTAGGAAAGTAGTTAAAGAGAAATGTAAAGTTTTATTGCGTTCCGTGATGTAGCGCGCACAAAGTATCGCATTGTTAGCAGCCCTAGCACAGGGGGAGGGGACGGATGTGGGGAGAGGCGGCCGGGTATTGAATGAGATTGCTTCTTACTTCGGCAAATGGATCACGTAGTGGATGAGATGTCACAGTGTTTTAAGATACCTATTCGACCGATACGAGCGCTGACACACGTTCCGACCTATTGTTATAATGATACAATATGAACATCAACTATATCATAAGCATTTTAGGTAAGGGTACATAACATAACATTTAGATAGATTAACAAAAAACCAAAATGGAAATAAATACCATAATTGCCATGAAAACAACATAGTCTGATATAAGTTAAGTAAAAAGACCAAAGTTAACAAAGTAATTGCGATAATGCTATCGCAAATCATTTCTTTAAATGTTGTTCTCTAAATAATAGATATCTCATAAAGCGAACATTACTTACTAAACTAGATACGCGTACAAATTCGGACGAAGGTAACAATCATCAAGTATAACATTTACACTCAGTAATTGGGAAATTCCCGAGCCAGGATCCCGCTAGACGCGTCGGCGGTGGGCGGGCGCTGAAAAACAATTTCACGCCAAATCTTAGCTTGTGTTTTCCTATTTCCTTTTTATTTATCTTTTCGTCTTTTCTTTTCTTGAGAATCAATTTCACGGATGAGTGTTGCGATGATCTCAGTTCAAAAAGCGGGAGGGTTTGAGTGTGGAGCGTTGCACGTGCACTGAGACACTCCTAGGACACTCCGGACAATGTCCGCCCGCTTCTCATTATTGTGCGATGAAGAAACGCTTTGCGATAATAAGCTTTCTGCTCGTTGCTCCTTGTGATTGGATGGGCCATGCGTGTGCTATCTGTGTATTCCTGATACATCGTAAGATCCGCTACCAATTTATTACCAACATTTTTGGGCTATATAAATAATCTAACGAAATAAATCGATTCAATAACTTAATATAATTTACATAAGATGATTTATTTATGTTTATCTATAGTATTTTATAGATACTTTGTAAAATTTTACTATTACCATTAGATAACTTCCTATCTATTTTATTCTTTAAATATAAAAAATACACCAAGTAACCTAAGTATCTTCCAATACTTGAAGTCTTGATCAATGAACAATCAAATTTTTTTTTTTAATTGATTAAGTTAGGTGACAATTTTGAGCAAAATAACAAACTAGCCATTGTCAATGTCATTGCTAATTAATTATGCTATTTGTAACAATTTGTTATTTATAAGTGTGTGTGTGTGTGTAAATAAATAAGTAAAAAATTCGCGTATGAATACTTAAAAAGATTTTATTTTTTTGTGTAATATAGCAATATTTTAACTTAAGTAAATATACTATCTTTACTATTTGTAGAAGAAATCAGTGAATTATAGTGATTATTTTGGCACGCACCCAGATTGAAATGCTTATTTTCTTTCTGCGATACGTACAAATATGAGTTTTCTTGAATGTTTAACTACGTGAGATTATTCTGAGCATTGTTATTCTCAAACTATATACGTCTCGGATTACAGAACGAAAATGCGTGCTCTATGTATAAAATGTACCTTTTTGTAAAGCTATTTTTGTTATTCGCTACGTATTCCCTATTCCCTATATACGAGTATATGCTGTAGTACGAGGTTCTACTGTAAAAAATATCCGAGAGAAATGGTCTTTCGATGAAATAAATTGTTTTAAATCAGAACGGAGTGCTGACATAAAATTACTTTTAGACATCGAATCAGAACAGATCGGGGTTTCGCACGCCGGACAGTTGAACTACTCTTGGCCGGGACCGGAAACTGACGGATTTGATAATAATTTTACGGGTAGTGTATTTTCGAACACCGAATATCTTTTTGAGTAAAATAAAATCATGTTAACTATGAAATTTGTTTGAGACGTACTATAGGTTGGTACTTAGGTATTAAATTATTTTTAGAAATATCTTCTGCAATGATCTGATTATTTTGGGGCATTTAAACAGTATTACGTTGTATTATGAAGAAAAATAAACGCAAAAAAATAAGTAGCAGTTAGTTCCGTATTGTGAGGTAGCAAAAATAATAAGTGTGCCCAGTAGCCGTTACGTTACAAAGTGCGGTACAAGATGACTTTAAACACCGGGACGGTCGGTCCAGCGGGGCCGCGACGACCGGACAAAATTGTCAGGTCCGAGCGGCAAAACTCCCTCGGAATTGTCAATTTTACGCTCGATTTATTTCCGGATACAGACTTCCTTGGACCAGTTTGCGTTCTCTCCCTTTCGTATATTAAAATGGTATATTGTTCTTTCACTTTTCTTCATTCCATGTGAAATCTTATAACAAAAAAGTCAATCAATGCGGAACTTTGTATATTCTATAAATATCCCTACATGACTTAACAACTTAATTGTTCTTCATAGAATTATGAACCAAAAACATACAATGTATAAATCAATATTTTACATTGCCCTAGCTAGTAGAGCAGTCTGGCGACGGAATCCATTCGGTTGCTAAGGCGGTACATAAAATTTACATTGTACGTAAGTGTCTTAAGCGAAAGCTTCCCACTTAAAAGCTCTACAAATGCACTGAAAGCTCTTTCGCGCACTAATCCCAAACCTTTTAGCTGCAATCAAAAGCCCCGAGCGGCGCGCGGCCGACGTGATGCTTGTGGAAGCGCCTAGGAATTTAATTTACATTTTTAATTAAGTTAAATTTTGTTCGGAAAGCTTTCACGGAATAGGAGTTTTCTTGATTAGAGTTCAGCCCAGCTGAAGTTTGAGATTGATTAGTGGAGCTTTAATTGCTCTCTGCCGGTGAATAATGAATTCGATCAGTGCGGAGTCAGAAGGGACTGTCTAATAGATTAGTTTTGCGTTAAATGGATCAAATTGTTTGTGTTACGCTGAACTAATTTTAACGCTTAACAGCATTTAAAGGTTCCTTATTAATTAGGCATTACACTTTAGACCAGCTAAATACGAACGTTGAAATAATTTTCATTTATATGTAAGGTAATGTCCATAGTATTCCACGGACTCACAATATAGTCGTAGTTCGCAGTCCATCAGGCAGGGGTGAATTTTAAAATAAAATTTACTTATTTTGTGAGTGTCGATAATGCGATGTAAGTGCAGATAATAATTACTAATTTAATTTATTATACGTCTGTCATATATATGAAAAGCGTTTTAACATTTTCATAGACGGTAAGGTTGAAAATGGTGGAGGTAGAATAAGTGAATAATTAGTGTCCACATCACGCACCCGGATTTATAAAACTCCGTAATGGACGCTTGTAAATTGACTATGGCACAAAAGAGCGGTACTGCAGCTGACGTAAAACCGAATAAATAAGAGACTTCCGCGAAGCACTCTCAGTGAGAACAAGTCGAGAGCCCGTGACGTACGATTTGACATAGAATATTTTATTCGGGACGCCCGCCATCCATTCCACTTATCCGGGCGCTCTGTTGAATTTTTGACACCTTGACGAAGGACTGGCCTTTTTGTGTCTGGTTTAGTGTGACCGTGTCCTTTAAATTCGCATTATACGTGGGGAGTAACGCAAGGAGACAATTACTTCTTTGTCAGCGTACTCGCCGTCCTCTCGTGTGGATAGGTTTCTAAACCCAAAATCTTGAAGCCTAACTTTTCCTGTTTCTTTTCACTCTTTGTACATATTGATTTCAAATATGATTTCAAGGTCTTAAATTACGTCCCGAGAGATAATATTTGCGAATTACAATATGTATGTCCTGTTAAGAGATATTTTACTATTTACAATTTGTATTTTATTACTGCTTAACTACATAAAGGCACGCCTGTTTTTCCCGGAAGGTGTAGGCAGAGGTGTATTGTAGTGCACTCACTTTTTACCAGTTATGTTTAGGTTCAGTGTAAGGTGGTAAGACTATTTCCATACACCGGGCACAAATCCAAGGTGCGAGCTGCTACCGGGCATTTCAAATTAAAAAAACTAAATGTACTGCTTACTTAATGGAGCTTTATAGGTACATTTTTCCAAAAACACGAGAGGCTCAGCTGCCGACCGGCTCACCCTGCCAATCGGACCGAATCTGGCGCAAGCAATCTATATTAGATTTGCTCGCTCATATCCATTTTGAGATGTTCATATTTTATTGGGGCCAATAAAACGGATTCATGAATATGAGAAATGCATAACGAATACCGTATTTATGGACGGAGGCGCGCCTGCGGATATGTCGCGAGTAATTTGATAGCCGCCTTTGTAACAGGTGCTGATGGGAATTTCGATGCGGTTATAAAGGATTTTGATTCAGAAGTTTATAGCGCTATTTATGGCAATATATGGAGATATTCAGCGGCATTTGTTTACTTAGCAGATATTTAGTAAATAAAAGTACAAAGTAAAGTGCGAGAAGGTCCCAGAGTGGAGATCTCGATTCGGAAAACAGAGCACAGTTCGCCCTCCAACCACGTGAACGAAGAAGTCAGCTGTATTCTAAAGGGTACAGGACTGGGAGACCTTTGACCAGCAGTGGACTTCGAAAGGCTGATGGATGAATGGAAGTGGTGAAGTGTCTTCAAATTATGAATATTTCATTTTAATTTCAATGAAGGTACTTACGATTATTTCGCTGTGTAAGTAATAACGCAACCGGTATTAAGTTCCAAGTAAAGGGTAGAGATCCGCAAGAGTTATTAGTGCCTCCTTCGGGTTTCAATTTACAGCTTGCATGGACATCTCAACCTTTAAGGAGTAACATCTAATAGCTTGTTTGTTGTATCTAAAGCAAGTCAATGTACACTCTGTGTCTTAGTAACAAGGAATAAATTTGCTTCACATACGTCAGTTTATGGGAATGTTTGGGAAAATATGCCTTACGGTTGGAGCAGAGGGCTCGTTTTAGCAGTGAGGCAAGGCAATCATAGTTGCCGTTTGACGGCATTTTGTCGGAGTAATAAGGTCTCGCGCGGAGTGGACGTAAGGAGAGGATATCGTTTATTCTAATGAGGTTTCACTGCGAGACGCGTGCTGCTCGTGTCCGCCGCTCTCGGCGATATATAGGGCTCGTATTGCCTTTTAAGACGAATGCTTTCAAATAAAATTTGGTTCGCTAGAAACGCTTGAAACTATAAAGGAAGAAGAAACATTTGTTATACTCGTGTAATTTACAGACTTATTCTGGCAGTTACAAAGTAACTTGGGCAATTGTTCGGGATGACATTTATTAAGGTGGTTTTTATGACATATTTTTGAAAGGAATGATATTTCTTCTACCGTTTGGCATAAAATAAGTCAAGTAGATCTCCATTACGGGACTCTACCATCCTCTTTCCATATTTTCCAGCCTTGATTGTATTTTTATATGCATTGGTTTTATTCTTATAAAAATAAACTTATATTTGCAACTTTAACATTGATTATTACATTGTTTCAGGAATAATTCCTTTGGTGTGATGCCCGTGTGACAGTTCCATCATGATTCGTGATCCGCCGGCCATGCACAAACCCGATAGCGCTACCAGTAAGTATATAAGAAATTAACAAGCCAAGTGAGTGACAGGCTGACGGGCCACGCGCAGTGTAGGATTCCTTAGTTGCAGGCTTCCTAATAGTCTCTGAACTAAATGAACATACGAAACTTGACCAAGCTGACTTCGGAGCCCTAATAAAAAGGAGCAAGTTGTGGTGATATCGCGAATTTTCTCAAGCCACCCGAAGGTCTTCGACAAGGCTTAACGATTGTTTCCAACATTGAAAACAACCGGGACCGACGGCTT
>DWTT01001395.1:0-11841 GCA_018250895.1 Carterocephalus mandan | reverse complement strand
TAGAAAATGCCGTATGGTATTATGTAAGCCCTTTGTATACTAAAGGTAATACATAAACTTAAATAAATAAATAAAATAAAATTAATATATTTGACATGTAAGAACTAATATTGCAAAATCGAGACATATATTCAAAATTCCTTCCGTCGGCGCCGGTTGTAATTGTATGCTCATCCTATGTCGAAGGCCTTGGGTTTTGGCCTTACTAAAAGGGTTGGCCAGTAATCTAATTACACTGGAGCATCTTGGTGCTATGTACCAGAGTTCTCAGTTATGAGAGGAGATGCCGCGCCCTGCAGTAAGCTAATAATGTATTTTTTGAAGTGAAACTTCTTTAGGCGCATGAGGGTAAATTTTTTACGGATCAAACGGTTATGACGCACTATTGTATCCCGGATCTGACGCAATGAGCATGCAGTGTGATAGTTTTTTTTTTTGGGATTTTATGACCTGGTACAGCACAGATAAAAGATAAAATATAGCTAAACGGAATCGTCTTTTAGAGATACCGTGCGGTGCGAACATAAAACAAGTAAGTATATAATGCAATAAATGAAAATTAAATTGAAATTAAAACTTATAAAGACTAATATAACTTAAGTTTTGTAATAAAACAACAAGACTTTCAAATGAATACTTATATTTATTATTTTTTTGTGTATATTTGAATATTTAGCCAAAGAAGTTTCACTTCTGACATGTGCACTATGTACGCACGCACTTTTTTATACTCAAAGGCTAGAAAGTATAGATTTATCAAATAAATTTATCATTCTTTTTTTAACAATCTTTCAGAATAACCTTATTTTTCATCCATCCATCTATCTGTCTTTTTGAGTCCACACCTGGACATAGGCCTCCCGTCGTCAACCCTGTTCTTACTGTTACTTATTATTACTTACTACATACCATCCATACCATTAAATTATACATTTTTTAAAGATATAATATCAAAAGAAAAATACTCCACCATGTATCAGCCATATGCCATACATCATATGGATACATATGGAGGTGTACCTCACCTAAGTGGTACACTTAGGTGAGCCTACAATAATGTAAGGCATTTGACTTAATCGTATCACTTATTGGTAATTAGGTCTAGACTTTAATCTATCGAACGTTTACTGTGTTTGTAATAGCGGAACTACTTATCTTTCTCGAACATTCCATTAAAATCCATATATGTATTACATACATTTAAAATTTACCTACGAATTAGATGCGGCGCTAGTTATGGAAATTTTCATAAAATTATTTTTTAATGTATAGTTTATAATATGAATTAATAAATCAAATTTATTTGCAAGAATGTTGTTAATTAATTAGGATGGTCAGTTCCATAATATGTGCCTTACATTTTTTTTCTTATGCCATGCAAAATTAATTACATTTATTTACAGTTTCAAACATTACCAAACATTACAGATAAATCTAATCTATCTTTCTATATATACTATAGTAAAACTGAACAGGAACTTTTTCTGTACATTGAATATATGTACATATTTCCAAAATTTCAATATAAACTCTGTACTGCATAGACTCGTTATTATTATACATATGCATAATTATATTATCATAACGAGTATGAACTTATAGATGTGTTCTTAGAAAACATTGACTGTCTGTCGGTCTGTCTGTGCACGCATCACGTAAAACCAAAAAACTTGGTAAAGTTATTATTCTTACTTTGAATTAACATTTAACTACCGGAAAATAAACAGGTTCCCTTAGGATACGTTATGAAAGTTTGTATGATTTTTTTCAAAATTTTAACCGAATTAGTTAAACCTTATAAAAAATGTGCATTCATTTAATTCTGTCAGTTTTTCTATATTTTGTAAGAAAAAGAAAAAAGTGTTAAATTAATACAGATATTTTCAACTATTCAAGGCACGCCCCTGGAAAAGTAGTATGTTTGTGACCTGGACATAACAGGATATACGAAAATAAATGATGTGCATTACAAATTCAGCGTTTTTGTATTTTCAATCTATAAAGTTTGAATAAAAATATAAGATGAAAGTTAATAGATGTAATAATTTATTGAGTCATAACAACGTTGCACATAGAAGTTTTTATTTTGACATACCCTAAAAATTAAGAAAGTCTCCTTTGGTAGCACTACGTAGAGTTTGTCGGTAGCAACTATATATACTAAACTACCGCAGTCTAAATCTACTAGCGAGCTAAGCTATGGGTTCCTAGTGTGTTTGTTTATATAGTAACATGGGCATACTGGGTATAAGCGGCTGTATAAATATATACATATACTAGCTGACCCCGCAAACGTTGTTCTGCCATATGAAATGTCAAAGAGACGCGACGCTTCACGTCAATAAACGACGGTTAAAAATAAGAATACTAAAATATTGTTTAAAAAACCTTTTCCAGTGGACCAAATTGTGAATCTAAACCATTTTCGAATCCCCTTGAACACACACAAAACATTTCATCAACATCTATCCAGCCGTTTAGGAGGAGTTCACGATCATACACACGTACACAAGAAATATATATATAAAATGATACGATGATATATAAAATGATGATATGAAATGATACGTATTCTATCGACGTTAATAAATTATGTATGTACTCGTATATGTATATTTAAAAAAAACTAAAATTGTTGCAATCATTCATTTATTATGAATTGTTCGTTCATTTATTTGGCTGTATGTGTAGGTATGTATATTTGTAAATGAAAATGGCTTATGTTCTCAAAATTCACCCATGAAATCCGATAAATCAATTTATGTCAAAGCTACAGCGGTAAACCCGCTTAATGTTGGCACTGTAAAAGGGACTATTAAATATTTGCTAATGGATGACCAACGTAACTTCGACGAATTACCAGCTGCAGCGCATCAATGTAGACTACCTACTATCGTACGCACGCACATTCGTTATGCAGGTTTAAATTAAATTTATCATGCCTCATTAACTTTACTTGTGTTATAAATTATACTCAAAATGTATTTACGTAAGGTAAAGTATTTACGGATTAGAATATAAAAAAACAGTATCCATTGATATACGGAGCAATAATAAGAATCAAACGTGGACTGCTATTCAGAGCCCCCTTGCCCCCCTCTTTCATTCAGCTGTAGAGCGAATAACAAACTAAATTAGCCCTTATGCTGAATTCTCACTACTTTTAGTTCAAATTTTTAAAGTAATTTAAGAAAATCCACCCTGTGATAGGACTGTTTAAAAAAAAAACGATTCACATAAATCCAGACACAAATACTGTTACAGTGCAATTATATCTAACGAAGATTACATGACACCATTATTACTGTTCCTATAATATGAACTATTTGCTTGAACTTAATTGAACTTAATTGTTTTATAACTAAGATTTATACAGAATATAATGTCTACCATTTTGAAAAAGCAACGTCATTATCCGGAATTAAATGAAAATTAACACGTGAACCGTCGCTAAACAAATAATACAACGCATCTACGTAACATGAACTATAAGCTGATATATTATACGAGTCAAGCAAATCTCCCGTGTAGGCGCGCAGTTTTATTGCATTTCTACCCGACGTAAGTCTTGCTCGTTTCGGCATGCTGAATAAACGGTAGCGGTGAGAGAGACAGGTAGAGTCAGCCGGTGCTATCTTATTTTATTCATGGAGGCGCGAAACACGCTGCGTGGTGAGATGGACTTATGTCGAGGGCTTCGCGAAAGGCGAGGACGGGCGATCTCTCTCATGACCGACTGCAAATAAAATACAGACGAGGGTGAGCGGCCACCGACGATTGTTATTCGACTTATATAGTAACAACGTCCACATTTATAATAGGAGGAAAGATAATAATAATAAAAAGATAAAAAAATTAATTCATCGAAGAATATGTATCGTTATAATCTAAAGAAATTATACTAAGTTAAAATGTGTATAAAATGTTTATAGACTGAAAACGCAACAGTATAACTTCGAATTCGAACTAGTATGTCGTTAATGTCTTACCAAGGTGATGCATCGTGACCTTTATTAATTTTAAGATAGCTAGCTAAGAACTGGAATTTATTCGCTACTTTAAAATAGCATGATTCTGCATTTTAATGTTTAGATACAATGAAGAAAAAAAAACTTATCACGCGTGTTACTTTTAAATACATTATTTCTATTTTCCTTCATTGTCTGTAGGAGTGTATTCTGTTTATTGTTATTGCTTCGAGCTAGAGCTCGAAGCATAGGTATAATTTATGATATTTATAGTAAACATCTAGAACCTCAATTGGTATTAGGTACTTGAGCGTTACTAGATACAAATATGTTATATGGTAGGTATCGGATAGTTATTTAAGATGGGTAGTCCTAATCCTAAAGGGTTTACTAAAACAGACTGCAAACTAGTTTCGTGTACTTTAATAGCAACAGTAGGTACTAGATCTCGTAGTACTTGTCTTTGCAAACTAGGTGCTCCATTTTCTAGTAGCGATACCGTCACTTCTATGTGAATTGTAAACAAGGTAGATTATATCTGTGCTATAAAAGTGGCATTGAATTTGGTTAAATTTATGCACTTTTTGCTTTATTTCTCAGCAATAAGTGACGTAGGTATGCTTATAGATTTTAATGTTAACTAAATAGTAATACCTATGCCATTTGCGTACCTACTATGTAGGTAACACCTACCTCTTTCTTACTTCTTATATCAATAGTGAATTTCTCTATTCTTAAGGCAAAGTAAGTGTAATGGTTTTTAAACAAACCTTGTTAAATCACAAAATTTCTTATGATTTCTATCAATCAATCAAATTGAATAATCATCCATAAGTATATCTTATTTCTTATGACTGGAATTTAGTCTCATACAAATAGATTCTTCACATACCATTATTTTTTGTGCTTAAATCTTTTTAGGACAGAAAATGCAGGAATACAAAATCTCACTTTGTTTATATCAACATGTATATTTGTGTATCGACTAATTGTGAGTTATGATGTTATTTTTAAAAATATTTGCTGTAGATATTTTCCCGAATATACGCTGCATTCATTCAATTATTTATGATGGTCTCATTAAGGGGTTGTTGGTACATGGCTGCGGAATTATTTTATTCTGTCATCAAAGCCGTCAATTTGTATTTTACTGATTTCAACCCTTTTCATTATTGATCATAATGAGATTATTCAAAAAATTAAATGCAAGGTTATTCGAAATTTTTCTTTTACTTTGAATTGCGTAGCAGCATTGCAACTATAATGAGGACCTTTAACCCTAACTTCCCAGACTTAAGATATATTATAGCGGAACACAGAAAACGAAACCTTGACGTAGTCACCAAACAATGAGGCTTTTGTCTGCTGCACACTATTGTTTGAATATCATAAAGTCGAGTTTTCACTGGATGTCTTGCAAGCTATCTATGGACATCATGGGTATTACTCGGTCCTTTTGACTAGGGATTTTGAACTTTCTTATGGAAGCAGGCATATTTGTAAAAAAGGTATATGACAAAAATATTCTTATGAAAGAAAGACAAGCCTCATTAATAATATAGTGGTATTTAGATTCGTTGGGAAAATGTGAATGTTTTATTATATCCAAATTGATTTATTTTAATGTAGCGATAGAAAAAGAACATTTCAAAGGTATTTGTATTTTGATATAAGTACATTACCTACGTATATTTATCTGAATAAAACTGACTGACGTCAAAGCTATTAAAAAGTGTAAATAACAAGCACTGATTGATGACTATGCTTATAAATGAAATACAAATTTATATCAAAGTATCACTTAGCATCGCCGTTTGCTCATATAAAATGATTGGTAATTCAAATTGCAGATGATTCAGTTTTTTTTTTTTTACTGTAACTGAGTTAATCCGTCCATTAGCTATTTGTGGTCTACAATTGGACATAATCTTCCCACATATATCATGATCCCCTCTGAATCCAGTGATTTCCCGCCAGTCCTTCCAGGCCACCTCGTCGCAGGGCGGCCAATTATCCGTTTTCTGAGACGCACTGAGTTAGATAATGCCTTCTATATACATATACATATTCAAAATGTGGGTGCTCTCTTCAAGTCTTTACTTTAGTCACTGACATTTTTTGTCACAGTCATTTTCGGTGGCAAGTAGCGCCCTTGCCAAGACATGAGTTGTCACCAGTTTTTTTAATATTATGATTTTTTTATTTTATGTTGAACTGGGGCTTACTTTAAGTAAGCTTTTAGTTTAAATTTACTTATTTAAGGCTTAGAAGAATAAACTAACGAGTTTTTATTGTCATTTATAGTATGACAAAAATATAGCTCGTCTGTACAATATATATTGTATTGTATATAATTGCTTTGTACGGTCCACGTTGAGGCCCACAGTAGTATCAATGGGAAATTAATTCCGGTGAAACTGTCGTCAAAAAACGAAAATAACTGAATTGATTAAATACATTTAAGTAAAAGAGTTCAACGCACTACAATAACACAAAATTTTGTTTAAAGTCATGTCAATTTAAAGGGATACAAGATAAGAAATATTTATCTGGTACCTGACCTAAAACTCGATAAGTACTGACCTATATCACTATCCTAAACGTAAGATTTGACAAGCACATATTTAAGTTTATGTTAAATCTATTAAACTGAACTTGAAAGATTATCTCTTACAAACCATCTTGAAATAATTTATCATAATAATATCTATTCGGTTATTATTACAACATATTTTATAGCAAAATCACCAAATTTGATTCAGACGACACTGTACTTTAAGTACAATAAAATGTTATTCATTAATTAATTCAATCGAATCTACAACACAATGGCGCGGCAATGAAATATCGTATTCACATTTTATTCTGACAGCGCGTTTCATCGTTAAATGCTTTTAAAGCATATTAATTCATGCTTATTTTTAAACAGTAACTTATTTAAAATTCTGCTCAGTTAATCGAACAAGAACGACTCTGCAAATAAATTAACTTGAGAATCTACCTAACTAACAATTCGGTTAGCTTTGCGCACTCAATTATGAGTTAACTGCACCACGAGTAAACTCGGAATGTGTCGCTAACTACAGGTTAAATATTCACCGAGCGCCGTATTGTACGCCGTCAAACCGGGAGTTGGGAACCAAAAATAAGCTCAGAATGTTTGAATTAGGTTCTCTATTGTGTTATCCTATATCACTCTGTATAGATAAAAATAATAATTCAGAAGGCACAGGACCGATCGAAGTCGCGTCGTTTAGGACAGGCTAATGTTCGGCAGTGGACATCTAAAGGCTGATGATGGTGATGATGTAGGAACGCATCATTTAGAGGATAATAAAATATAGTTTAAAAAAACGTGACGTGACGGTTGGCCCTCAACTCCGATCACTAAATATGTGAAAAATGTGGCTATTAATAGGCTACATTTAATAAAATCGGCGTATCACCTATGAGGAGATTTGAACCATATGGGGATTGGTGTGAGCCAAATAAAAAAAAAATCTTACATCAAAATTTTAATGTCAGAAAACTTTGTTGCTGCTTGATTCTCATGAACTCACCCCAGTACAAAACCGTCTCGTATTCATTGGAGTAAAAAAAATGTCATTACGATCACGGAAGTTTAAATGCTTTGTCGAGTTATTGTTACATTCTGAAAATAAAGAAACATCTTCTGTATGGGTGTTCGAAGGTGACAGGGTTTAGGCTTCAAAAAAGATGCATTCGATCCATATGTGGTTTGGGACCTTTAGATAGCTGTAAGCCTCATTTACTATGTACCCTTACCATGTATGTACATTTATGAAGTGAGCTTATTTGCCGTAAAGAATAAAAATATGTTTAAGACTTATAAAGATGTAGGATTAAATAGATGTAGACATAAAAATAAGTTATTCCTAACAAAAAAGAGGCTAAAGATATTTAAAACGAATGCATACTGTATGGCTATAAGAGTTTATAATCACTTTCCCGAGCGTCTCTATGATTTAAGCCTTAAAATGTTTAAAAAGAATATGTTGGAAATTTTGCAAGAAAAGCCAGCCATATATGACGACATAAAAGAGTTTTTCAATGATAAAGTAATTTAATCATAATTTTTTTTCTTATAAATTAAATATGAGCTAATGATGATGTAAAGTGATTTTATGAGATAAAGAATATAGCATAACTAATATTAAATATTTGTACACTGGTACATAAAAAAACGTTTTTGCAGTCTAATTAGACTGATGTTTTTAAAAATCGTTTAACTGAATGAGAAAGTGTTTATAATATAATGGAAAATATATCGAAAAGCAGTTTTTTTAATGAGTACATCCTCCTGTAATGCTGCTCCCAAGCTGTTACAATTCATCGACATTTTCAATAATTAACGTCATATTTCAACAAATTTACACAAAACCTTAGCAAATAATATATTTAAACCATTCTCATCAATCACTTTGTCTATTGGTGAAAAATGCATGAAAATTAGTTTTTTTTTTATAGTAGGTATAGGACGGACAAACAGACATACGGGCCACCAGCTGATGGTAAGTGGTCACCGTCGTCTATGGACACGTGCGACACCAGGGGTATCACGGGTGCGTTGCCTGCCTTGAAGGAAGCGTTTCACACTCTTTTTGAAGCGCTCCATAGTTCAGTACTTTTTGAGTTGAATGCGTACAGACAGAAAGAAAGACGCGGCGGAGGACTTTGATTTATAAGTATTAATGATGTTCAGCAAAGCTACCCTTATACTTTTTATTAAAGTTTTATAAATTACTTCAGCTTTCACTGGAAATGAAGAATGTTGAATGACTGATATAAAACTTTACTTGGCAAAGCATTAAACTTGGTGATATTTGACACGTTCAAGTTAGTGTTCGTATTTCTAGAGTAACTACAATACGAAATAAGTTAGAATTTCCAGGGAAATTGAGTTCATAGTACCTAATGGAATCTTACAAAATCTCAACATCTCAAACTTATTTAATTTAATCTATACCAAAAATTAATGAAACCAATGGGTCTGTACACTGGAGAAAAAGAACTATCAGGGAATGATGTGATTGATACCAATTATAATTTTCCTTGTTTGCCTGTCTGTACGTTTATGTGCGATGGATTAAAACGCTGCCGCACCGATTTTGATGATCAACACAATAAATGCATTGAATCTCTGCGATGGATTTTGATACCTACTTTTCAGGGGCGTTCATTACTTTTTTGGTTTGCTATGCACTTGCAGTTAGGTACTTCTTATTACATCATAATTGTAATTAATTTAGTCCCACAAGAGCAATAGGTATATAACATGAAACTTGTAAAGAAGTTATCTCCGAAACGAAGTCATATATAAATTTCAAATAAATATTTTCAAAATCTGAGTGAGAAATAAGGAAACGGAAAAAAACGGAAAAATAAAATAAATAAACACATTTCACATGTAACAAATTAGAAATGTTGTCAATTGAGGAAGGTAACGACATCACACAGTATTACGCTTATCGCAATTTTCAATTAACATTATTTACGTGGATTTAGGTTACAAAAACAATTATGATGTTCCCAGAAGCAACTACCAATTTATAGCTTAAAAAAATTAAATTGAAGGTTTTGCAGATATCCGAAAATCGCCTCAATCCTGAAGATCCTGGTCAGGATAATGGAACAAACAATTTAAATTACTGCATTGTCATCTTACCTTGATGAGTGGAAAGTTTCAAAATAATCCGGCGCTTTGAAAGGGGTAAATATCACGTATACAAGCTAATAAAAAAGTATACAAGCTAATGAAAATAATCGTTGAATTCGGAGAAAGGTTACTTGAGGAGAAAAATTAAACTAACGGACAATAGCTTCTTCTTCTTCTTCGTTAGAATGTTCTCTATGGAGGCCTAATAAAACAATAATTATCGATTTCTTAATGATTCTTTTCTTTTATTCGTCATC
Source organism: Carterocephalus mandan (assembly GCA_018250895.1). Taxonomy (NCBI): domain Eukaryota; kingdom Metazoa; phylum Arthropoda; class Insecta; order Lepidoptera; family Hesperiidae; genus Carterocephalus; species Carterocephalus mandan. The sequence continues at coordinate 1,939 of DWTT01001395.1, read as the reverse complement.
ATCATCATCATCCCAACCACTAGCCTATAATATTGGGTTCATGTCTTCTATTGGATAGAGAATGATAGTATATTTAATGTATAGACCATAGTCTACCACCTAGGCAAAGTGCGAATCGACTATTATAATAATTATTAATTTACTGAAATGCGTCTTATTCCCACGGTATGGGATAAGGTCTTCAGTCATCTCAAGTTCCAAAGCTATAAATATTATAGCTGTCCGGTACCGGGACTTTAACTATTATGTATTTACATCTTTAGTCTCTGCAACATCAGTTTTGCAATGGTTTTTATGTAGGTAATTTTACTTTGGATCATATTTATTTCGATTAAAATCTTACATAGGTAATAATAAAATATTTATTTTTACTAATACCTATGGACTTAACGAACGTGGTATAACTGTTTGTTATATGTAGCCATTATTACCTTGTGCACATAATATGAGGATGTAGTAGTACGTATAATGTTATCATCTGGGAGATGCCGTAATAGCTTCCTCTGTGGAGATTACCAATCACGTAGTAATATCTAAGCCGCTTGAGAGCCAGATGAGATGACATACAGGTATCTGACCGTAATCCCAGGCATTTGCGAGTTTCTGGCTTCAATATTACCGCATTCATGTAATGGTTATGCTAATTACATACACGAGCTGAGAATTTCAACACTACGATTAATTAATGAACAGAATCTGAAAATTTCCAACCTTTTTATGATACATAGATCGAGATACTTTTATGATAGACAGATAGATCTGCTATAACGAACGATTATGTTAATTAGACCACGACAAAACTTTAGGGGTGTTATCACGATTGCGGACGTCGAGTCACATACAATAAAATATTTAAAAAATAGGTCTATGAACGTTCACTGTCCGCAAACATGTTAACGTATTAATCAATTAGTCTGTCTGTATCGGCCTGTAGCATTAATAAAATCGGTAACGTTCGAGTTGGACTCACACTCTTCGGGTTCCGAATCACCGAACGATACTGACCTTAATTATTTCCAATAATAATTTTCATTAATTATATATAACTTACAGAACTAGTTAAAAGTTCATTCAATAAATACTGATTCAAAATTAAATTTGTACCGTAGTAAGTAGCGTCATAAAATAACGTATTGTTTAGTGAAGCTGTAAGAACCAGTAGTTCTGGCAGAGAAAGTAATTTTTAAAACTATATCTTTGACATAATTGTTCATAACTAATGAACTAGTCATGTAGGTACCTACATAACTTACTGTTCGGTGACGCTTTTAAGGGGGGCAGATTAATACACACATAATACAATAACACCTATTGTACTGTAGTACACCTGAAATTTTTCATTGCAGCGCATAATAGTTAAACCAATGAAACTGCAACACTGCGTCAATTCGTCACTGCCCGCAGCTAGTAGTGAAGATCGAATCGTCATTAATGATTCCCACTGAGACGGCCGTGTCCGAACATTGCAGGCAATGCTTTGGTCGGGCTTAAACCTTAAACCGAACGTTCTTAGTGTCACGTCCGATTCACGAATTAAATCATTAGAATTCCTCTCTAAAACGGTGTTACTGTGTTCAAGCTTCTGTAGCCGGTTTGAAGGATTTATATTGAAGCAAATAATACGTTCTGAAATAAATGACGTTTAGATGCCTGTTTTCCTATATTTTTACCGTACTGCGTGATGCAAAGTAAAATAAAGCGGCTAAGTCCGAGTCGGACTCGCCCAAGAAGGGTTCCGTAGCAGCAAGTAACATAATATAAAAGTTCTTGTCATCATCATCATCACAACCCTTACTTTGTCAAGTGCGGATTGGCAGACTTCACATGCCCTCGAGAACATGATGAAAAGTTCTTGGAGTTCGTTATCTCCCAAAGTTAATTTTATTCATAAAATGTTGACCACTTTTTGACATAAAAACTCTTTGCTAAGATTGAAAAA
>DWTT01001394.1:0-11842 GCA_018250895.1 Carterocephalus mandan | reverse complement strand
AATTTATTTATTTATTTATTTAATAAGTTACACCAACAAGATAAGCACCAATAAAATAACTTAAAACATGCACTGATACGAACTAAGTGTTACCTAAGGAATAAAACCATTATAAAGAAAAAATCTTTTATTCCTTTTACTAAACAAACTTGTAATGCGTGCGTGAGGTGAGTCAACGATCCGAAAACATTCAGAGCACTTCGACAATGTGGAGCGGTTCTTACGAAGTGGCCATAAAATCTACAAACGTTATCCTCAAACTTAAATCTTATGCTGACTTTTCGCAGATTCTTAGGTCTGAAGTAAGTTGTAAGTAAGGCTTGTTGTCTACTAGTTTTTGCAAGATGGACTGCTAAGCTAACAGGTCCTGGGTTCAATTCCTAGTTCCGGTAAAGTATTATTGGGGTTTTCTATCTTGTAATTCCCAGGAGCTTAGAGTCTGTATTTGCTTTCGGCGTATGAAAATAGATTTACTAGCTATTATGGTATATAACAAGTGATATAACCTCAAATTCCGATGAAACTATTAGCTAACATAACAGAGATAGGTCTCACAGATATTTTAAAATAATATTAATTAATGATAATATTAATTCACAATATTACTAGGGCAGCCCATAGTCATATCAAACTTTAATTTAGGGTACCTACATAAACTAGGGAGGTATTTAGGCGTCTAAAATTTAGGTGCAAAGCGTACCCAAAGCTGTTAAATTCAGTAGGTACCCTAATTATGTAAATTTTCTCAGCTCATGATCATAGGCTTTGGGTAAACATACAATATGCCAAGCAGACTTATTACAATGGATTCCCCAAATAAAGCCATAATTACCCAATAATATTTTTCTAGTCCTAAGCTGGTCTCTTGCAAGGTCGTGCTTTGCCACAAAGATTTTTCATGGTTAGTAACAAAATAGGAGCATTTTGTTTAATTATAATAATAAATTTACGAGTAAATTGGTTAAAACAATATAATACGGCAGAAATAGGTACCGTGGTGCGCGTTGGTACTCGTCTATAAAAGGTTCAAAATAGGCTCTACAACCTTGCTTTTCACAAATATTGTACCATAACATTACATGTATATGGCAGGAGTACCGTCGTTGTAAATTGCGACTTAACAGCTCCCTGGAACACTGCCAGTCTCCTGCAGCACTCTAATTATCACAGCTCTGATTAAACTCCGACATGGGAATAACTGTTGATTAAACGTTGACTCATTCTCAGTGTTCGTTCACAGGTCAAGCTGATTTCATATCTAAATTATTGAAAAAAAAAATCCCGACTGTGTAAACTGAAAAAGTATTTTCGATAGCAATGATAGAAATAAGTTGAATAATAAAACGATCTTTTGAGTTCATTTATTATGTAAGTTTGGAAATATTTTTTTTTCACTACACGCAGTCGGGTTTTTTGTTAAGTTCAATAATATTTTTATTTAGCAAATAAATTGTTTCTTTCATTCAATACATTATGCTCGCTTGGTTGCACTAGCCATAGACGGCTATCAGTTGGGCACTGGTCACCCCCATAGCATAGCCATATTGGGAGGTATAGAGCACTCTCCGTCGCTGCTCCAATGTGGATTGGTGGAGTAGTTCGCTATATCCTCCATTAGAACCATTTAGGTACCTACATACCATTTTCGTTTTCCCACCTATCAAACAATACCTATGTATTTCCATGTAAAAATATATTTTCTGAGAGCTCTAAATCAACGTTCCTCTGTGGGAGTGGAGGGTAATTTATGGCCTATTCGATAACTAGCGCTTGTAGAGCGTTCCTTTCAAAGCTGTCAAGTGGAAAGGTTGATAGTGAAAGTGAAAATATAGGAATCTTCTACTCTGAGACTATTTATTTTCTTTTGTTACATAATAGTAACATTGATCGAACCTTCATGAGAATAACACTACTTTTAGTACGAGTTTTGGTTAGTTAACTTAATACCAGTTTCTTAACGAGCTCAGAAAGCCTGCAGAAATCTCTGTTAGAACGTACTCGTAGATTGCTGGATTACATTAGTTTGGTTAGAATATTCAAATAACTAAGTTTTTTATTCATGTTATTTTTGAGATGTCTTATAAAATTATTTAAGTTGTTTAATTATACTTATACATATTATATTCAAATTTTAGTTTAACTATTAGACTATAAGCAAGACGATGACTTACTATACATGCTGTGGTTATCTGTATCCAATTGAAAAAATAGATAATGTTCACAACAAGAAGAGAAAACGTCATAAAACCGTTCGAATACATTTTATTTCTTAGATTACTAAAGTAAGATACAGCATTAAAATTCCAAATACAAATATGTTGTATTAAAATTCCAAATACAACATATTTGTATTTGGAATTTTAATGCTGTATCTTACTTTAGTAATCTAAGAAATAAAATGTATTCGAACGGTTTTATGACGTTTTCTCTCTCTCACTCTAGCATAAACTTTTCAACAACATAAGATATTAATCGTTTTTTTAACCAGCAGTATGCTACTTATAACTAAAACAAAAATAAATTTGGTTGAGTTTTCAGTGAGTTACACCCATGTTTGCCCCACTGGAATAGTCGATAGCATCCAATATAATAAACCCATAGATACCCAAACATGAAACGTACAATCTAACACAGTAACAAACATTGCAAGAAATAAGGTTTTAAAAATATAAGATGTGCTCTGAAAGAAGCACTCAATCTGATCAAAGAGCATCTTTTGATGAGTTTTCTGCATGGATCTAATTACTATAGGTATAGAGTACTTAAGTAATGTAGTCCGTGCTATAGGTAAGTATTTTTTAATTTGAAGAAAATTATTTTATTTTCATCACTTTTCATTACCTAACTGGGACAGTAAAATACATAACAAGTAGAATAGATTTATAACAGTTAAAACGTTTTATAAGTGTCTGTGTATGTGCGTGCATGCCTGCGTGTGTGTGTGTATGTGTGACTTTGTGCGTGCGCATGTGCATATTCATGGTTTTCTGTCCAGACTTGACGTTTCGATTCACAGATTGTAATGTCAACAAAATGAGCCATTTGCGAACATTGATTAAGAACTACTAATTTTACTTCATAATTCAATACTTTTCTACGAGTAAATGTTTTAAATTTTTATGATTCATTGCTCTGTCTATAACAACGCTGTTTAGCTCCCGCTGCAGCTGGGTGTGGTGTGAAAATCATCTTTTCAGGGTGACCTCGTGTTTCACGACGGATTTCTTCCCAAAAGCTTCTCGCACTTTTATTTTCTTGTTCATGAATGACGAGCGGGCCTGAAATATGAGATGTTTTAAAATCACCATTCGTATGCCGGCAGCGTTCTGTGAGCGACGATAAAAAATACACAGTAACGTTTTTGGCAGATAACAAAAACACGAATACCATGCTTCTTACCCTGCCGTTATCGTAAGACATGATTTAAGATTATCTGGAGCCTGCGGGATGCCTTATAACTTATCGCATGGAGTAGTAAATCCGTTAACCCAATTTATAAAGTAAAACTGAGTGAGAATTAGCCTTTGGGTTGCCTGCATCATGATCGAACTGTATGGTATTTAACCACACAGTTCGAGCATGCATTTGTTGTCTCAGTTTGTCAGTAAGTTTATTAAAAAGAATAGTGAACGCCCGCATCTTCGCTCGCGTAGAATGAGACATAACAATAGTTTCGTTTACACCTAGTAACATTATATAGCCTATATCACCCAGTGAAGATGCAGCTTTCTAATGCTAAAAGAATTTTTGAAATCGCTCCAGTAGTTTTTGTGTGAAAACATTACAAACAAATTTTTCCTCTTTATAATATTAGTATAGATAAAGAAGATGATAGACTAGCATGGAATTAAAACTATTCCAATAACCAAAACACGTAATATTTATCAAATATTCTCATGAATAAAAACTGAAATTCTCACAGCGACCTAACATCGCGAATAATTGCTTTTACATCCCAATAAAGGTGGTTTTAGGGAATCACAATACGGGTATGTCCGCGGGCACGTAACCGTGTATTACATATTCCCGGTCGTCTGTAATCTGATTTAAATTCGCCATCGAAACACTCACTCGCTGGATTAAATCGCCCGAGCGTGACATAACGTTATGGCTTGTAAATTCCCCGTTTTTAATAACCCATTGTAGGAAACGTGCAATATTTATGTTGAATTTTGAGCCGAAGCCTTGTTTGTTTCAGAAATAAAAAAACAGATTTTTTCGCGAGCAAATCTGTTTTTGGGAAAGGGGCTACCACGGAAAAGTTTTTATTCTGAAATCGCCTTAGAGATTAAAATTATGTGTTGTAGATCACAGAATGTTTAAAGTAGGATTTAACTATGTATCTATTACCGTGGGTAATGCATAAGACACACTGAAAGTCCTGCGCTCATTTGTGTTTGAATTTCGAATGTTATATTTTTCTAAATATACAAAACTCAATCATCGATTTAAAATAATTGGCAGAAAATCGTGAGTCAATTGATTTTTACCACAAGTTGAAGTTCGTCATTTTTAGCATTAGCATTTTAGAATTAAATGTAGTAAATGTCACTAGATGAAAATATTTTAGGGCGATGATTTTTTATGAATTTAAAAGTTTACTTTTTATCGACATTAAAAATTAAAAGTTTGTTTTTAAAAGTTAAAATAGAGACCGTGATAACTTTTTTTAACGTGCTGGTTTCAACCAGCATGTGAAAAACATACCCTTGTTAGACCAGTGGACCGAATGAAAAGGTATTTAAAATGTAATGGACTTTACATGTAAATTGTTTTATTAATGAGTTACGCAATACTTTCCGTGTACCTCACGTACTCAGCACTTATGCATACAAAAACAAAAGAATCCAGCTCTATATTATAATGAAAAACCCACTTCTGTCTGTATGTGGCTATCAAGAAGACCAGTGTAAGTCTATATTTGTGATATTACATTTTACCGGCTATCTGTAATCTGGTTTTGTTTCGCCAACGAAACAGCCGCTTCACCGGTTAAATAGCGCGTGCGTGACTCAACGTTATTGCTGTAAATTCCATGTTTTTAATAACATTGTAGGTAACAGTTCCATATTGGTGCTGAATTTTTTAGCTGCCTGGTTAGAGCAAAGCTGATTTTGGTTAATAGTCGTCGATTTGCCGAAGTGCTAGAAAATCCCTAGAAATATAATTGGCTTTAAACAATTCGCAGCTCAATATTGGTCATGGTTCTTTTTCTCGCAATAAAAAGGCCTAAAGCTGCCACTACGCTGTTCCAGTGTAGATTGATGAATTATGATTACTCTGTTCTAATAACTAATCAAACTTCGTTCATAGCGTAACTACTAATACTCGATTATCATTTCCTCACCTTAGACCACATACCATTATAAGCTTGATTCTCAACCTAGCTACTGCTGCCCATTATTACTGTAACTGAACTTGAACTGGGAAGGTTAATCTGTTTAGCATTGGGTTGCTATTGGGGCATTTTAGAGCTATGACCAGCGACCGGAGAAAAAATGACATATACCTCAAGGGCATGGGTATAAACATATTTTGTTAAGTGTTTATCATCACCTAAAGACAAAGGTAAAATATCAGTGTAGAAATAATAATTTATTGAATATTAAAGGAATTTAAATAGCGAAACCATTTTAAACAACATAATACGTTTGTTTGTGAATGTACATTTCCCCCTTGAACAATGTTAACATGCATGTCGAGTGAACACTGACAACACGAAATGCGTACTTCCGGAAAATGAATGTTGACATCTGATGTTGATGTTGCTTACAAAGAGACATGGTACGACAGGTGTGAAAAAATATAAAACTTGCAACACAAATCCTTCTACGCGCGTTATTTCCTTTACTTTTTTGTAATGGGATCCTATTCCTAAGAATACATCTGTCTTTTTCATTTGCACGGATTCTAGGCCATTAAACCCTTCGTCTGTTTCTCTCTATGTACTGTGCTTACGTGGCGGACACACGCAAACATTCATGACCCGAGAACCTAAAGCATGATTCTAAAAAATATATTATGCAAAGTAAACTAATTAAATATTACCTGCTGTACCAGTGAGAGAAACATAAAGCCTTGTTTGTGGGTTGCATTTTGCTCTCGAGGCGAGCGAAGTCTGCCAATTTGCAATCGGCCAGAATTACAGACAAGTCGGCTTCCATATCATGGTTATGACAACAATGGCTGCACACTAATACTACCATTAAACAATGGTATGTATACATACAACATTAAAATGTATAAGATCCGACATCAACATTAAAATGTATAAACTTACCTAGTGATTCGACGAGATCACTTCACACGGCTAGTACTCTCGTCTCGTCCTTAGTACTATTACTTACTTACTTACTATTACTATGTCATGTTCAAAGGAAAAAAGTTGTGTTGCTAAAACAGCTTCATTTACAATTTGATTTATCACATTTTTTTATGTATTTACCTATCTATGAAGTTTACAACATACATAAAATATATAAAGGTATATAAGATATTGAATATCAGTACACATTTTATTATGTAGGTACATAGTATTACATAAAATACGTAGTGTATAAGAATATTTTAAAATGGATATAAGATATTCTTGTACAATTTCAGATTATTTAAATCACATCAATACAATGACAAATTTATTACTATTTATAGAGCACAGTAAAAAAAATATCTATATGTATATATTGATTTTCGGTAATTTCTAATATTTTTGCGTGAGAATTTTATTTTGGCTCCATGGGTTTTATCTGGGACTATCCTATGATTTGTATGGAAATACTGTTAATTGTAAATGAGAAATCAGTAAAAGCTAATATTCTGTACAATAAATACAATCTTTGAGTATCGTAACTATACTTTAATAGAACAATAACAGAACCTGGATGTCATGTTTGGATAAAAATACCTTGTGACCCACTTTCTACTAATAGATCAGCCTTGAGTATCAGCTCCAGGGACAATGAAATGACGGTCAAATATCGCATAATGTCTACCTCACTGCGCTCCTACATATGGCAACAATTAATCACCGATACGCGGCTCTCAATCTCGCCGCGCGGTTCAAGTATGACAGAGCGCGTGATGGATGAAGACGCCCGGACATCGTGATTAGTCATGTTCGCCCGCGTATCTCTGGATCTGTTGGTGTTCAGGACTACGACGATAGAGGTAGATTTGTAGTTCCCTGGTGTGTATCTACAAGTATTTTAAAAAGGGGTTTGACAATTTTTGTATGGAACCTGAAAAAAATCCTCGTTTCTGTGGTGAAAACTTTCGCATAGTGTTTAGTGTCGCATGCGTATCTCTGAATCTGTCGGTACGACGGTAAAAGGTAGATTTGTAGTTCCCTGGTGTTAACAATATCTTAGACAAGTATTTTAAAAAGGGGTTTAAACATTTTTGTATGGAACCTGAAAAAATACCTCGGGCCTGTGGCCAGTGATAAAAACTTTCGCATAGTGTTTAGTGTCGCATATAGGCTAACATAGTAAGTTGAACTGGCATGATGACAGATTTTGAAAATGCCATTTGTAATGTAACGTACACATCCTAGCTTTCGAAAAAAAAAACATTATTTCAGCAATAAATTTAGTTTTAACGCAAGTTATTGCAGTTTTTCCTATCTACTTTGAATATAGCGCGAAAACGCTCATAGGTGTTATGGCGTCCGCTTGACGTTACGCCTAGGTAAATATGCCGCTGTATTCAACAGAAGCCCAAACGAAAGGTGAATTTTTATTTACGTGGTGACGTCATCCGCTCTTATTGGCGTTTCAGTCAACATGGCCGATTACTGTATTTTATACTTTTTTTTTAATGAAAATCTTATTAATCTCAATGGTTTTATTAAAACTTTACAATTTTTTAGGAATTATTAAACATACTTGTTCCGCTAAAACCTAATTTATTCTTTATTTTTTTAATACTGTCATCATGCTTTGGCTAACATACTGTATCTATATTTTTTACGTACATACGTGACATTCATATTTCAGCTACGTTGTCATAAAAATTCTAGAAGCGCCTTATAACTTGGATTTATAGGCGGTAGAGCCTGTATAGAACGTTTGTAATTTATATAATTTGTAATCTATTTAGTTGAAAAATTATTTTGAAAAAAGAAAACAATAAACCAGACAGCGTGAACTGAAAAAATATTTTTGAACTTAATTCGTAAATTGTGATAAAAAGCAGTTCTTTTTAGTTCATTCAATTTTTTAAGTTTACGCAGTCAGGTGTTACGATTTTTTCAATAACTGTCCAAATGTTTGGTATCGTAGCTGTGATACTTAGCGATATTTATTAAACACTGTATATAAATCAACAACGCCCACTGACTTATTCTGCTTGATCCACAGTTTCCACACGACTGTTTTTTCCTGATAAAATACCTGTCCAGACTCCTTTACGATTTATGGGGAGCCTATGGGTGAACTACGTCGTCCAGTCAGACGATCTTTTGAAGGATTATTTTGATATATTATTAAAAAAAGATTCAACATTCGATGTCGTGAGCAGCATTTTGCCTGTTTCAATACCGTTAATCATAGTTCGGAAATGTTCACTGCAGCGAAAGCTTTTAGTATTTTTGTTTCAACTAAACTCGTCTGTTAATAGAAGAATTTGCTGTACCTATTAGCCAATTAGCGTATATGTACCTAAATATTATATTTTACTATAACACGAATTTCATTTTGATTTATGTCGTCGATCGGCAGGGTAGGATACCACGATCACAAAGAACTGTGATGAACCTTGGCTGCAGTGGACGGAAATTTAAATATTGCCTGGAAACAGCTAATAGAGCGATTCGCAACGTCAGAACACAAATTACACAGCTCAGACCTCTCAAACAGTGTATACCAGCAACGAATGGCAAAAAATGCAGAGCTGTATTTTTATAACTGTTACAGATAGCGTCGTAAATAATTCCCCAAACCGCAGGAAAACTGTAAAAGCCGCTGGTACCGTTCCATTAAGTCAGTCCCATTTGTATTTAGCTTCTCTCTGCTCATGTTATTGCGGTAAATTAAAAAAAAAACTAGTGCTCATGGTATGATGGTCATGCTGTTAAGTTATAGGTCCTGAATTCGATATCGGTCGGTTGGGAAAAGACACAGAAAACATAATAGTTGGTAAAGTGCCTATTGTTGTTTTTTCTAAGTAGAAATCCCTAGAAGTAGCTCGGAGTCTAATTGCGTCCGGTGTATGACAATGGGCTCACCATGGGACCATAGGACCCTACGGAAATACAGGTACCCTTGTTATCTATGTCTTATTATAATACTATGTATCTTCTCCTTTTATATATATAGATATATAAAAGGAGAAGCTGACTGACTGACATATCAACACAGGGCCTAAACTATAACTTGAAATTTTGCACAGGGGTTCCTTTTATAACGTAGGGGAGCTAAGAAAGGATTTTTGAAAATTCACCGCCTAAGGGGGTAAAACGGGGGTGCAAAGTTAGTATGAAACTTTGCCGTTTTTGAAGTTAGTGAATGTCTAATTCCACGCGAGCGAAGTTGCGGGCGTCCACTAGTTGTTATATTATAATCAACGGTAAGAATCAGATTTCCTTAAACTATCAGTGGGAATTATTAATTTTTATTATGATTGCTATATATTTTTATGGATAAAAAAATAAAACATTGGTGCATATAAAAGTGGTGGCCAAAAGGCGGTCTTATCATCCATATCCAGTAGCGATTTCTTTGGGTAGAAGGCAAAGGAATGTAAATGAGAATAGAGAGGGTATAGTCGTACAAAGAAAAATAAATAAACACTAGAAAATTATAAGATAACAGGTACTCCATTGAAGAAAATATGAAATATTTACGCTTCCGATACAGAGGATATAGAAATGTGCGGCGGTTTGAAATTGAGTAGCGATCAACCGAGTTGGACATAAATCGTTAAACTCGACAGGCATGAATACCAAACGTTATGAATAATTCAAAATTAGATACACAATTTGCGTTGTTGTTGAAACCCTTGGATGTAACGGATAAATAGACAGATAACATTGTATCACATCAATGTGTTCTATTCCACATGTAGGGAATGGCGCAAGAAATGTAGGCAATGGCGCAAGAGATCTCGTTGAACTGGTTTTTGACAGTTTATTGTTAGATGAAATAATCATAATAGGACACTTTAGTTCCTATATTTACTTGTAGTTGATTAAAATAAGCGCGATCGTCTAATTTGGCGTTGGGAAATTCCTCGTTGGACAAGTGGTTGCAAGCGCGGCTACTAAGCTAGGTACAGGGTCGTCGCTCTCGGGCTCGGTAAATGTATTGTTGGATTATATATTATTGGATTTATCTAAATCAAAATTCCTTGTACCTAGTTTTGTTTTGTCTTCGGTGCATTGCATGTTCTTACCAACTTTTAAATGGTACTCAACTCAGGCAGAGTTACGTATCACCACATAAAAATACAGGCAGAATGTATTATTAAATTTGTATTGGTATTATTTGTATTATTAAATTTGTATTTGTATTATTAATTTTGTGTGTTGTTTATTAAATTAGGCAATATTGTGAAACGTTAGCGTGTATGATACAAAAATTATTTCAGACTGCTACCCATTCTTATCGCACATCAATCCTATCAATAAGACAACCTAAGTATTACAGATAATAACTGCAGGTACACTTATGTTAGTCAAAATTATTATGTATTTATAACCATTTTTTAATGCAAGAATTAGTTAAAATTATTTTTGACTGATGGTTTGTCGATCTAGCTTGTCTCGTATTTCATATGACAAGGTATCTGATTACTACTAAATTACTTTCATCTTACTGTGTGGTTTCCGGTCACACTTCTTTAGAGGCGACCATCATAGTTCTCAAGGTAGCAACATTTGTGACTGACTTGGAACGAGACTTTTACTAACAATTACTAACTGGACTACTAACAGCAACTAACAGGAATAACTATTATTAACATTCCCTGGTCCTCATACCCACTAACGAACTGATCAAATATGTTCTAATTACCTAACTCTCTCAGCTAACTGGACTAACCATCCCAGTCCCTATTTGAGTCTTATTCAAAGTCACAGTTGACATTGGTGGCAGCGGATGGGTGGAGCTGCAAGTATCTCATATCCACAAAAAATATATATGAAAATACAGCACCTATGTGTCTTTTATATGGCTTTCATGTAGGTACGTAATATTGTATATCCTTAGAAAGCGTCTCCCCACCAGACATTTCAGTTTAACGCTCCAGTGCGCATACAATGCAGATTGGTTGAACAACTTATACAGACCAATGGGTAGTTGCATAGCAAGTCAATCGGGCAAGGTAATCCCAGTGGTGACCTGTCAATATATTAGTTATATATTTGGTATAAGATAGAACTTATGGAGGCCCAAGAGGAAGACCGTTTACGAGATGGGAAGACGAAATTAGCAACGGGATGGGTGAAAACAGCCCAAGATAGGGAAAATCAGAGGAGGCGGCGGTTATTTAACATATGTCAGAATACAACGATGAAAAGCCAATTCCCAAGGTTTTTTTTAAACTGCATACTTTAGCAAGTAAAATTCATACACATATTATCGGAAAGTTGCAGCGTTTCTTCGCAAGGCGCGTGTTCAGAATTGAAAAAGCTTTAGGAGCGTCATACCGTTGGATATCATATTTCTAAGACATTAACAGGTTTTGTATGTAATACTAGTGGACGCCCGCAGCTTCGCTCGCGTAGAATTAGACCCATTACCGACGTCTGCCCGCGTTCGGGTTGCCCCCTTGACTTCAAAAACGGCAAAGTTTCATACTATCTTTGCACCCCCGTTTTACCCCCTTAGGGGATGAATTTTCAAAA
>DWTT01001393.1:0-11843 GCA_018250895.1 Carterocephalus mandan | reverse complement strand
TTGGTGCGTGCCACTGGGGTTTGAACCCGGACCGCTCGAGTGAGAGGCGAGTTCGATAGCCGCTGGGCTGTCACCGATAATTGACATTAAAATAGGGTAAATGTTGCAAAGAATTAATATTATCAATTTTACTTTTTATGTATGATAATGAGTGTATTTAATTTGTAAAGAATGTTTATTTATTAAATTTATTTATTTATTCAATAATTTTGTACACATATTTTAATCAACATCTGCCAAACTGTTAGACAGTTTGTCGGCAGTAGCTCCCGTGGATACAGTGCGATACTTAATTACTAGCGACTCTACTACTAACTACATTACATTACTACTAATTAACTCTACTACTACATTACTACTAATTAACTATATTATTAACTAAATTACTAACTTAACTACATTACTAACATTAGAACGTAAGAATTCGTATTTGTTATCCCACCTTTCTGTAACCACATTCTTGCAATAAAGATTATTGTTATTATAATTTGGTTTTGAAACCAAGTTACCACAGGCGACCATTTGGTTTCCACTATTACTAAGCTACTTTTTAATTAATTTTAGCTTACAGCAGCAGATCTAATACTTTCATTCTCCTATTACCAATTAAAAAATAATTAAGAGCAACATACATTTTTAAGGTTCATTCTTAGAGTTAGTTAAGATACTGGACAACTTTGATCAAATATGCATCGAAATAATAATCTTTATTGCTTTATGTGTGACATTATTAAGTAGACATAATTTTATATCATGTAACTCTGCTAAGGCGTTGCAATGAATTGTACACAATAAAAATAATTCATCAACGTATGCATGCTCGTGAAAAATAATAAGGAACAGAAGCGGTGCTTTTCATCGTAAGCAATCCAATCAGTCATATCCATAAGAAGGCAACGCACCCTAACAAACTTATTAAGATTTCTTTTCTTTTTAGTCTGTACGTGGTTAGCGACGTATGACGCAAGCTACGGCCACAGTGGGGGGTGCCTCCCCCAGCACGCATGGCCGCGTTCATGATTTAAGCACAGGGATAAGAATGAAATTAAAAATACATCCGCGCCCGTTCCTTAGGGTGCCAGGGAGACATATATGCAAATGAACCCCACTCCACCCTCATAAGACAGGGGGGGCATTTTTTGTTAGGATGCTATTAATTTGGGGTGTAACTTACTAAGTATAGATGTATGTGTAAGCAAGTAGGTACGTGCGAGTCCCTCGCGATTCTTTCCTGGGTTTCTTTCGTTAAATTATGTCGGATACAAGAGATTATGAACGGTAATGCGTGCCCATGTAATTTTGCGGAGTTTTTCTTTAATAAATTCGTGTTTTCTTGCGATGTGGGTTGGTAATTTAATTCTGTGGGCTGTGTACACATGTGCCAATGAATACTTCCAATATTTTCCTATACCTATCTAAAAATTAATAGAAATTCATGAGGCTTACATTTTTTAATGAAATTCAAATTTTTAACTTGAAAAAATTCTCCGCAGGGATTCGAACCCACAACCCTCAAATTGGTACAAGTTAGTGTAAAAATATCATATTTAAATGACTTAAGTATTTCAATAGTCACCGATCATCACAATTTCATCACAAATTCCCTTCCAAATCTGGCATATTATCAAAGACATTAAACTTACTATAATTTTGTAAGTTTGTAATCTACAATAAAGCGTAAAATAAATAATAAATAAATATTCTTAACGATAGTAGGTTCATTTTTGAACCAAAATTTACTACAACTGACCAATTAAGTTATTATTATCATAACTAAAACTTCTGAAGAACTTCTGAGGCATATTCGAAGTGCCACAGATGGCATATCCGTGGCACTTCGAATGCCTATAGCAGCAGATGAGCGCATGCTTGTTTGCTTTGTTGTTTAAAAAAATGATATATCACAAATGGAGTGACCAGTAGACCCATTCTAATAAATTGAACTCGCAGATCATTGCTGGGTCGTAGTAATGCTGTTTAATCTTGGTGGAATCGCTTTCAATGCAATTTGGCCTGAGTCAGATGTAATGCCTCGTAAGCCAGTGAATACCTACTGCTATCTCAGCAGTCAGTGTAGTTTAACTGTTCCTGAAGCTAATACTTCAAGTGGTTTCAGAGCACTAGTACCTACCTACGTCTGATCTATAATTGTTCTAACACGATATTTTCTCTTAAATATAGACTTAAGTAATATTTTGTAAATTGGAAATACATACCTACATAGTTAAATTCAATAAACTTAAATAAATATTTAGTACGTACAATAATAAATCCCCAATATTTTTTTTACCAATATATATTATTACATAATACTAATCTAATCTTTTCACTCTCAAAAAGCCGGTCAAAATGTCTTATCAATAGGTACTTGGTACGTGGTTACCATGGTGGACGATGTCCAATTTCTGATGTGAAATATGTACGTATGAAGAACAGTACCTAGTTGATGCAGGGCATGTAGTTATCCTCAAAAAAATTTCCTTCGCCACTACAGCAGATGAAATTAAATTTATTAAATGATTAAACTAATTTGAACCTGGAATCATTCGAGGAAGAAGCCATATCACCGCTGTATGATAAGAGTTGTAAGTTAATAACTTTAGAAGTTAAGTGCCTCGTACAAGAATATTATTGTAGCCAACACTACATACATTATAATAATATACTTAGCTTCTTACAACGACCGCTGAGATCTCAGGCTTCAAACTCGGAACCACCTTGTGCTGTCTGTCATCTCACTTCCGATAAAAAATCATCAATTCTCATTCAATCTTCCAAAACGCTTCATAAACACCCATTGTGCAGACACAATCGGTGCCCGAGGGGCCTCAAGTGCCTCGTCGGGCACACACGTTCGACATTCATCGGGATGATTTAGCGATTTCCGACGAACCGACGAGAGGGTGGGAACACCTGAGTGTGTTGGGAATAATATATTTGGAGGAAAATGAGATGTGATGAGTCCCTCTTGTTATCGGCAATATTTAAAATTATAGATTTTTTTTATAATAGATGGTTTATGTCTTTTACAATTCTATGGAACCGTAAATTCTACGGCAGTGTAAAAGCTTCACAACCAATTCGAATTTCAGCTGAAAAATTTAAATATAACAAAACAACACTTGTCAAACAAATAACCATCTTCAGAGAGATCAAATACATCTGCATCTACTACTTCTACTATCTACTACACAAATTTTTTTTTTTTAAAGTGGCTACGGATTTTCTCATATGATTCTAGGGCCACAGAAAAAAATTAATGAAAAAGTTTTCGTCGTTCAGGCTAGCCAAGTGAGTGATGTTAGGATTTGAACCAGCATCTTATTCGAAAGGGGCCGAGCTCATATGCATCGTACACCCACACCTACTTGAACACTGAAAAACTATTCCATTGAAGAAGCATTGGAGAAGATATTGTCTTCCAATAGTAAGAAACGCAAGAGCTTTTTCTTATGACGAAATAAAATGGAATTTAATTACCTACATCATAATCATAATAGACTTTAGAAGAACATAAGTGTAATGTATCAGGTACGAGGTATTTTCTTTGATGAACTTAATACTGCGTCGTCGTTAAAATTAATGAGAGACATTATCGTTCTTTAAAAGTAACAAGGACTTTCACTCAACACAAGAAGTTACACTCTTGGGGTATTAGTTTGTTGGATGTCTTGTGAAAGTTGAAATGGCTCGCTTCGATCTTATGTGTCGAGCGAGTTAAGCCAGAACGGGCACGGTTGGATGGGTGACCGCTTCAGAGTACTTATTAAACCAACGATCCCGGTTAGTTTCAATTGTAAAAACAGTCCTTAAGCCTTGTCAAATCCTTCGGGTGGTTTGAGAATATTCGATTCTGGGTTAGCCGCTGGTTGGAGGTGGAGTATGCTCTTACCTTCCCGCAGCTGAGGCTGTGGAGTAAACACGTGCCCAACAGTGGGACGGGTGTAGCTAGCTAGCTAGATTGTGAAAGGTTCGATTTGGTCTGAGCAGTGTTAGAAGGCATGACTCCCGTAGTCACCTGCATCAAAGCAAGGCTAAAACGAAGCTTATATAAATCGAATCGTAAAAAGAAATTTCTGATGATTTGGATTTCTATTTGAAGATTACAAAATTCGAATCCCACAATACTAGTCGGTATGGTGACTACCAAATTGAGTGAAATTGGTTTTTCTCTCAATGTCATTAACAAGCGCTGATTGTAATAATAATAAATAATGAATAAAATATATTATGGTTCCAAAAGCAATTTTCTCAATTCCGCTATTTTGATCAATCAGAATTTTTCTCAAGTGTTTGCGGTATTCATTAATGTATTTATTTACTTAGGTACATGTTTGTAGACCTGCAACTAAAAAATTTAAATATTGAGTCTTTATCAATATTAATAGACATAATCACGCCAAAAGTATTTTGATTTCAACTTTTTGAAGGACTTCAACTTCCCTTCGGAATTTTCATATGAGCCAGTAATTTCTCGGCGGATTTAAAAATCCCTATGAACTTTGACTCCTTCACGCTTAGGCTCGTTCACGCCTCGCATACCAAAGGGCAGATCGATGCTTGTCAAACAATAAATGTCACGTCCACTCCCTTATGTTAATTTACCAATAACTTATTACCCGTCCAAACAATTATCAACTCTAACACGACCAAAATATGAGTTACAGCGTGCGTATAAGATATGTTGGGAATACTTCCCGATTTTTCTTTGAGGTGAGAACGTTGCCCTAATTTTTCATGGAGGAAATGTTTTGCGATATTAAGACAAAGGTGTTCTGGCGTTGTGAGCCTACAGGCGTGCGCGTGGGTAGGTATAGTATGTCGACCTTTCGCGCCAATTTCGTTAGTTTGTAAAGCGTGTCTGTGTATTTACATGTACTTGTACTATTATGTATTCTGTGGTACATGTAGCGTGAATACTGAGAATTATAATTTGACGCAAATAAAGTGTAGATCACATAGTATCTATGTAATTCAATACCAAAATATGTCTACTAAAAGATCACCTACATCACCTATGACATATTTGGAATTATAATTAGGTATGTATTATTATAATAATTGTATAATTGTACATCTAAGTATTTAGAATTATTTAAGGTATGTAGGTATGATATGGTATGTCATCCATTAATATAATATGTGCCCACGCAATATTGAAACGCAATATGAAGTCAAGGACCATCTGATCACCAAATGGTTTCATCGTTTCGGTAGCGTTGTTAAGGCACTTTTATCAAACTTCGCAAATCGAAGCTTGCTTAAACGGCAGGTGTCCGAATCCGAATCGTATCGAACAGTGAAATGCAAATAGCAACCAACTTCATTACAAGTTATTCAATGCTTGATTTGTTGCGCGGACAATAACGTACCTCGATTGTAAGGCGTAGCACCCACGGGCCAGCTTGCGAGTAGGGCTAGCACAAGATATTTTTTTATTTTTTATTTATTTAATGGCAACATTTCAACATTTTACATATATTTTGGCACCGACTATCCCGCAATAAAAAAACAGCTTAAGTAATGAGACTGATGAGAGCTAAAGTCAGAACAACGCAACATTACTATAACAGCATTTTACCTACAAGTATTATGATGATATATATATATATATGAAACAATTTTTTTAAATTTATTTTTTTAAATTCGTTTATTGATATTTTAATGTCATAATTTTATTCTCTGTGTTCTTGAATCAGTGACTCATCCTAGCATTCAGGTGCAGTTTACAGCATTTATATAAATAGATTACAAACAAACTTCTGAACGAAGAAATCCGCGATTCATTTTTTCAACATCGTATCGACACGATCGCCAACCGCCGCGCCAAACGCATGACACGCAGCCGTTTGTCAGGACGGCAATCAGACGCGTAGAAAACGCGGCGTGTCTCCAATCCATGATTAATGCCTTTCTTAATTACTATGTTATCGTTTCGCGGCCCGGCGGGGGTGTACATGTGTTCCCGTTTTAATTTATTGACTTTTCCGCTGTTTGTTTTTGGGGCGTACGCGGTTGGCTGCGAGTTACATGCGCCTTTTAAATTTGCTTACACGCGATTAGGTTTTACGCATTATGTTATTGATTTTATTATTTTAAAAGACCATTTTTCAATTTCTACTACTCTATGATCAAGTATCTACCAACATATCCTCTCTCTTCGAATTCATGGTACCGAGTTTTTTTTCTAATTATCCTTGGCGCGTTTTTTAGTTTTTTTGCGTGAATGACGTTTTTGTTTTTAGTCAAACTTTTTACTAACGGAGTCATTTTATACGATTTAAGTGCATTACTGACTGGGGAAGATATTAACATTTTTACTTAATAACTATTTAAAACATTAAATACTTACAGGCCTCTCCATGCCTCCCTTGTCCTCGATGGAAGTAGATATATCAAAGATAGATAGTTGGAAAATGCTGAAGCTGCATGTTCGTTTTATTATAAATAAAAAATACAAATATAAACTTTTCTATAATATAATATTGACAGAGCTACCCTACCAATACAAACGGACTACGGTTGAAATACATAAGAATAATCAAACTAATTACGGGATAAAGTAATAACTCATATTTTTGTTATTAGTCGAGACAGAACGACAGACCAATTGAATATGTAATCAAAACAATGCTATTTCTGTTTTAGATATTCTATACCGTTAACGCTGTTTCGAATTTACAAATACACTGATAATACTATCCCGGTTGTCAGAACTACTCCACAAATATATGGCCACTATTATTCCTATCCTATTAAATTATTTGTCTTTGCTATGATATTGCAACTGTCGCCTGTTACGCAAGATGCTTTTAGCCCTCGCACAGTACGTGTTATTCTACTGAGCTCTATTTTTGAATCGCTCGACTCGTCTAACGCTCGACTGTGTCTCACTGACACATTTTCGTTACATAGAAAATATTGTCGTACTGTTTAGTCTGTCGGTTACAAGACGAGTATTCATACCGTGTTGCATTCGAGCGCCCAAAAAATACGGAATTGGTGCTGTCGATCCAGAATGATTCGTAATGTATCGCTCGACGCACAGCGAGCGATTAAAAAATGGAGCTCTGGCCGATTTGCTTTATAGCCAGTGATAGCCTAGTGGTTTCCAAGTGGTATTGCTAGCGCTTTATGATGGAGGTGCTCATTCCTAGGTATCTAGGACACGCACCTCAGTCTAGACTCTAAACTACATCTCTCTAGATTCTAAAACTACTTATGTTGTTTCTCTAGTTGTCCAAGGTCGAAACTTAAGCCTTAGTTAGTATTGATGTAGTCTTTCCTAAAATTAATTATTGAACTGCTCTGGCTAATGCTTAATTAGCGATTGGATGAACCATTGATTTCATTCATTATGAAATTCGTCATTATCACATTCACAAACCATCCCAGGAAAAGTAATTAACAGGTGTGAGTCACTGCTTTGAACCCAAG
This sequence comes from Carterocephalus mandan, assembly GCA_018250895.1. Taxonomy (NCBI): domain Eukaryota; kingdom Metazoa; phylum Arthropoda; class Insecta; order Lepidoptera; family Hesperiidae; genus Carterocephalus; species Carterocephalus mandan. The sequence continues at coordinate 4,406 of DWTT01001393.1, read as the reverse complement.
TCGTCTCGAGTAAGTCAATTTTCAGTATCTGGCTGGACCTATCACCAACTTAGATCTAGGGGCACGTGCCAATGACCGTCCCAGTTGGTCTTGAAATACAACTTTTACTTTAGCGTTTATAACTTCGTACCATAATACCAATTCAATATGCCTTATAAAATTTCAGAGACAACGATCGCTGTGCTTAAATTAGGGTAGCATAACATTAAAGTAATCCATACCTCGAAAATCAGGGCTGTGCGAAAAACCTAAACCGTCACCTCAGTTAATACACACTCGCGTCACGTCCGCCGCTCATTTGGAGGCCTCCATCGATCGGAGACAAAGCCTCGGCGGCCCCGATAAACGAATTAAGGAAATGGGAGATTTTTTATCTGGAGCGGGGGGGTGGGGGCCCGACACGCGTCGTAAAACGCAGCAATACTTTCTTATGCAAAGTCCCTTCGCGACGATAATTAGGTGAGCCTATAGATGTGTGTAGCGTTTCGCGCGGGTGTGTGCGTTTTGTTTTTAATTTTGGGGCGCGGGGCGATTAGGCGGGTGGACGCGAATGTCGTCGTTCCGGTGTAGGTACGTTAATTTCTTCGCGTTCGCGATATCGATTGGCTTGGTTATTTTTATAGTGTGATGCAACCATGCCAGACTATGACATGTAAGTATTGGTAACTAGATATAGAAGTATTAAGTCTTATAGACCACTCAATGTTTTCCATAACCCATCCCTGGCATTACGATTTTGATAGTGAAGTGATTTCTTACTAAGTATAGGACTAATGTTTTAGCCTTGTTCACCAAGCTCTAAGCTAACGTAGAAATTACAATAGCGATACTGAACATAACTAAACATAATATATCTTTGAGAATTTAAGGAAGATAAATTATCAATATCGAAACGCACTATATTTGTTGTACAATATTAGGTAAGTACACGTATTATAATATTGAATTTAAAATGTAATAAAAATTAAAAGTGGGCCGGATTTTGTTAAGATTTGAGAGAATATCGTCACATCTGACTGTGAGGTCGTAGATGCTGCTTCAAGACTCAGTCTTGGGAATGATTTTTTGTATAAAACTATTTAAACCAGATACCGCACTGCCCGCAATAGAATAATTGCATAGATAAATAATTACTACTCAGCAGAAGTAGATTTGACTTTTGTACAACCCCAGCTTAAACGTATGCAGATTCTACCACCTGAAAGAAAACAAAAAACAAGAACGTAACTTAATATCATCCCGCGATACCGCCATCACCAACACAGACATAAGAAATTACAATCGGTCGTAATGAACGAGCGAACGCCCGTCCTCGCGCCACATGTCGCTCTCGGTGAGTTGGGACGAGCGGTTTTGATATTTGAAGATAATTTGATCCTTTACAGATAAAAGTCCTAAAAAATCCAAATTGATCCCGAATGGCGGATTGTTCGTTCCTTATATGCGTGTGCTTTGCAGTCTTAAACGCGCACTATATAATAACATTATATATCTACAATGTTTAATTACTCATAGCAATAAATAAATTCATTTTTTCTTTCTACAACAATATATTCTTACATGAAGTCCATTACCACTATTCCACCACTTTTACTGATTGAACTTTGTGGTTAGAGTGAAGAATCTAGAACCATTTATGAGTATAATCGTAAGTCAATATAATAAGTTGCGCGATGAGTAAGCAAATAAAATAAAAAATTAACTGGGACTTCAAATTTAAAAAAAATCTTTAACATCTTGCATAAGATAGGTACAATATTGCAAACGGGTAGAAGAAAACAAAAAAATATGCTAATAATACAAGAAAACCAACAACGTAAAATACGTGTAAAACTTCACAATAAATAACGGTGTAGCAAGAAAATGAACGCACATCTTGGAAGTATCAAGACCGTTCGCTTTCGTCTAACACTTTTAATTTTCCCTCCTTAAAAATGGGAGGGCAGTGTTTTCGTGTGTGGCGGCCACCCTCGGGAGGGTAATCAGGGCACGCAATCTTCGGCGAACCCTTAAAAACTTTAAAACTCATCGCTGCCTCGTCCTCTTGCAAACACACATACACACACAGATGGTGTTTATTGTGTGTTTACTCGTAGAATTTTAATTCTTTGTTGTATTCAAAGTCCGATTTATTTGTAAATTTCTGTTAAATTGTGTTTGAAAATAAATTGACATTATGTCATCACCACAACCCTTTTCTTTATCCCTGATCCCTGATCCCTGATCCCTTTATCCTAAGTTCTGCTTAGATTTTGTCTCGTTAGGCCATAGTCCATCATACTGGCCAAGTACAGTTTGGCAGGCTACAGATGCCTTAGAGAACATTAATTAGAACTCAGGTATTCCACTTTCCTCACGATGGTTTCCTTCACCGTCACAGCAGGTGATATTCAATATCTTAAATGCTGATCACTTAGAAAAGTCATGTGCCACTTTCATTTGAACCTACACCCTCGAGTTAGAGGCGAGTTCGATAGCCACGGGGCCGACACTACTAATTGTTGTTTTAGACGGCGTGATCATGCAGGCATCAAAATGCGTGGACGTTTAGGCGTGATTTTATCACTCGAATGTTTATCCGAAAAGTTTTCTCTGATCTTACGAAAGCCACTGGTCGTATCAACTTTCGCAATGTTGATTTCCGTAAAGCCGGGCTAATTACCGAGTCCAATAGTTTTGTACAGAAAAACAAGATCCCCAGGCTGTTTAGTTCAAGCTTGCTAGTGGGAACAAGAGAATTGTACTCTTGCAGTATCGCGGCCGGTATCGGTTCCAGGGTAACACTATCCTTGTTTATTTGTACGTACGGGTTAATTTTCATTGTTATTTTTTCTTTCATTTTCTATAACTAAAAGTTTAAAACTAGCCTTGAAATGGAAATCAACGTGTATAAATTTCTTCAAGAAAAGTTAACAGTAAATTGAAGTAAATACCTATATCAATTACATACTGCTCAAAATAATTTGAGGTGGAGGATAGTCGCCGATATTTATAAGCCGTATTGGTGGCCTTTCCCCTTTATGCCCAACTGAAGTCCTAATGATAAGAACACTTTTCATACAAGTCTGCCGTTGGTACTAACTTCGTCTCTTCCCTGATTCCCTGAAGCAGTAACTTAATCGCGTACTCGTTTGCCATCTTCGTCAGAAACAACACGAACCACTCCCTACACATGTCAGTCGTCACGCATGCACGACTATCTAAATAAAAACTCAGCAATCGATAGTGCAAAACAAAGGAGTAACCCTCGAAAACGCTAAAATCGATGCGAAGAAGTGTCATTAAAGAACCCCCAAAAATTAAAACCCCCGCTTGAGCACAACCCTGCTGGCTAATACAAATTATGGGATGCGGCGCGCGCGGCTTGCGGCAGTTGCGGCTCGCGTCATGAGTCCTAACGGTGAGTACAATTTTTAATACAAAACTATGCATTTGGTATTTCAATGTCAAATTGTATTTTTATTCGCTTTATGTTGAACGGTGTTATCGTACAAACATAATAATATTAAAAACGATTTTTTTATTTAATTTCTTTAAAACTCAATATTTTTCGCTACATATCATGTTGGCAAATCACACGTAGATACCACTATCATTGTATTGTCGAATACTAATGTCATTGAATTGTTTGTCAATGTCCAGTGTTCTTTTACTATTAACCGCGTGGATATTGTGATGGACAAAGTAAAAAAATGTGTTAAGAAAGTATATTTAAAATTAACCTAACTGTGTTTATATTCTAACTACTAACTTAACTGATTGATTGAACTTAATGGATTGAACAACAATTCTTTTTTTCAACAATTTCTTCGGAATAGTATGCGGAAATTCGTTGTAATATCGAACTTAGACGCAATGCTAGGCCGCATGAGCCGCATGCGATCGCCGCAATAGCCGCAACACACACCAATATGGTAATGAACTATTCACGGGGTGCCTTCATTCATTTGATAAAGTTTTTATTACGCTCACAATTGCCACGTGGGGCGCAGAAAAATTAGTTTTAAAGTATTTGAAAAATATTTTAATTAAGCACTGGATTTAAAGATAAAGAAATAAGGAAATATATATATTACAAATGAAAAAAAAGAATGAGCGGTAATCGGTAATTTGCAGGTATTACGTAACATAATTGCATTTTAGGAATTGCAAGCATATCTACTGTGCCACTTTGTGAGCGCAGTGGTTACACTTACTCGCATAGCATTACTAATTTACATAATTAGATAGCCCATTAAATTTGTCTGTCAACCATATTATAGTTCAAGTTATTGTTTAGGCTAAGCACCTGTGTAATGGCGCTAAAACATACTCAGTACGCTGTGACCCATAGACGTCCCACTGCTGGGCACGGGTCTCCCACAGACACTGCTGCGGGAGGTCTAGAGCATACTCCACCACGCTGC
>DWTT01001392.1:0-11843 GCA_018250895.1 Carterocephalus mandan | reverse complement strand
AGGTTTCAAGGTCTCATGACTTCTTTTTTAGTTTGATTTTTTATAAAAGCGTGTTTTTTTAGTTTTTTTAAACTATTAATTTATTTTCGACTGAACTTTTGCTGTATGGTCCTAACAGACCTTTACGGCGTCACCGAATATGATGGTAAGCTTCAAAGAGCTCTAGCCAAAAGGTAAAGAATTAGGTACTCCTTCAAGTATGTGGGTGCAAATTGATCTAAGGGTCTGCCCCTGGGGTACAGACCTCTGCTTTGGTCAATGCTGTGTTTGTTAGTATAGCAGGAGATCGATCAATCACTCCAGGATACTTCGGATAATTAAAGTAGGACTTTGGGTGCTGCTTCATGAACTGATATAAAGTTGGTAGTCGCGATGTAAATTTTTGGTGTGAAGTTCACACCAAAAAACACTGTGAACCTAGTGATAATATTTTTTAGTAAGCAATCATCATAAACGAGTTGGATTCTAATTTCATATTTCTTGTCCGGAAACGCCATGCATGACTGTAACTCTTGGGCGTTTTTTTTTGGACCGTCTCTTGGATTATGGGCGTAGACGGAAAATCGTATGCGTTTAAGGACGTGATTAATTTGTTATGGCAATACTTGTAAAAGGGGTCGTCGGTCGACGATTCGGCGGATTTTTTTTGACATGGCTTTTTGGCTTCATTCATTTCATTATTTTGACATTTCGATGTCAACCGCTACGTATTTCGTAGAAGTAAGTGCATTTTTTGCCGTTTTTCACTCGCTCTCCGCTTCCTGAAATCGACTAGAAGCGTAGAGAGGTAAGCGTTTGATAAGGATTTGCAAAAACGGAAGATGAACTCCAAAAATTCCGCGAGAACCATGTGACACGAATACGAAAAAGGGCTTTCCAGACCGTCAATGTGACAGAAATGTTTTCTGCCATCGCGACGAGCGAGCGCCACCGCAGAGCCCACACGACCATTACGCGCGATCACCGAACGGCGATATAGGGCAAGCGCGTCAAAAATGTGCGCGAGATGGCCAGTTCGCCACCGAACCCCAGTGAAGGCGCGGAGGGTGAGACCGAGTTCGCGGAGGAGACGGGGGGGAGTGCGGCCCCCGCGCCGAAGAGGTTCGTAGCGCCGCCGGCGTCGCAGCTGCCAAGCAAGGTGCAGTACGTGGCGGTGGACGCGGCGGGCCCCAGTGGCATCAAGCAGTGCTTCCGCACGGTCAAGGCGGTGCGGCGCGTACCCACGTTCAAGGCGCGCGAGCCCGCGCCCGGCGAGCGGCCCGCGCCCGAGCGCCGCGCGCGCCGCGATCGCAGCAAGCGCCACATCTGCGCCACCTGCGACAAGCGCTTCTCCAGCCCCGGCAAGCTCAGCCAGCATGTGCTCAGCCACACCGGCGAGCTGCCCTTCTCCTGCGACCTCTGCGACAAGAGATTCAACTCCAAGTTCAAGCTTGTCCGCCACAGCCTCATCCACAGCGAGGCTCGGGCCTTCGCGTGCACCACCTGTGGCAAGTCCTTTAATCGCAAGGACCACCTGACTAACCATGTCAGAGTGCACAATCCTGTCAAGAACTTGTACACCTGCGAGAGGCCTGACTGCAGAAAATCCTACACTTCCCACCTGAGCTACAAGAAACATGCTGCGTTGCATTCGGCAGAAGAGGGCAACTTGCAATGTAAGATTTGTGATGAAGTTTTCAGCACGAGGCAAGAAATAGTGTATCATTTAAAAGTGCATACAGGTAGTCGGACTGTTAAGAGCGAGACAGACAAGAAGTTCACCTGTGACTACTGTGACAGGAGGTTCTTCACTGCAAAGGATGTGCGGAGACACCTCGTCGTGCACACAGGTAGAAGAGATTTTTTATGCCCCTATTGCCCCCAAAAATTTGGACGTAAAGACCATTTAGTTCGGCACGTGAAGAATGCTCACCCTGAGGAGTCTTGGAGGTCAGCCGCAGTAGGCACGTCCAAGGAACCTCCCCCAGAGGCATCTTCATTTGAGGAGAGCTTCCCTGAGGTTCCCATTGAGGAAAGTGATTTTGATATTTGGAAGGCTTCATCCAAGGAAACATCTGAGCCAACAAGAGTCCCTTCCCCCAATATAATCGTAGAGATCCCAGACCTCGATGTTAAGGTTGAGCCTCTAGATATAAAGGTTGAAGAGCCCACTTCACCCGAGTATGCTGCAGGGTTTTCCACTACGGGTACGGTGGAGTACCCAATGGTTTACATGGTGCCCTCGGCTTATGGGCAGTCGACATCTGAGTTGAACTTTATGACGACTGAGGGTTTGCCGGAGCCCTTGGATGTGCATTTGCTGGGGCCAGCCAACGTGGAATCTTTACTTCTGGACCCAGGGGAAGGGCCGTCGAGCCTGTCCAGCCAGATGCTGGAGCTACTGGATGAGGCCCGCGAGGGCCGGCCATCCCAGCGGCTCCCGGCCTTCACGCAGGCCTTCCAGACCACGCAGAGCCCGAAGCCCCCGCCCCCGCCCCCTCCCCCTCACTAGCCCGCGCATTTAGCTTAATATACACCGAGCTACCTCATTAGGTAAGATTGGTCTAAGCTGTAATTTAGTAGACGAGTGCACTACTTCTGATAACTTTGTTTAATTCGATGATTAATTCCAACGAACCGCTCGCACAACTGCCTAGGTATTTATCTGACAAAACAGGTGTAACTATTGTAATTAAGTGTTTTATTAATGAAAGACAGTTTAGTTTTGATAGTGCAAATAGAATTTTGTACCGCCTAGAAATTTTATAATTACGCTTGTAAAAGTGTTCTATTAAAATAATATTGTGTTAAGTTTTTATTATGTCAATTAATTCGAAAGCGCGTTCGTTGAATTTATTTCGTCATGTAACAAGAAATTCATAAATAATATAGTAGTAACATTCAGATTGAATTGAATTGAATTGATAGTACAATCGGGATCTACGAACTGGAGGTCGAGGGACAACTTATCCCTCTGAGGTAAATTGCCAAATTTAACTATTCGTTCGTCTCAGGTATACCAAAATATTTCCGAATTCTACATGAATATGTGATCTAGTCGTGTATGTACTTTCGGAATTGTAAATTGTTTATTTATAGCGTGCACGTATGATTTGACGGGTATGAGCATAAGTGGGACCAACTCTGTGAGCTATTAGATGGGATAAGTACATGCGGTCGATAAGATTATGAACTGTATTTACTAATGCTAGGTGGACAATAATATTAGTTTACGGGAATTTGTTAAGGCGTATGGCTCTTGAGAGCGGTCGGCCGTATAATATGTTTTAGAGAGGCCTTCTGTTTTCACGCGATGATACAACAAAGAGCATAATGCCTCGCCAGAGACATGTAGATCCGAAAGCACGGTGCGTCAACATCAGATCTGTTAGGTAGCACGAAAAATCATCGTAAGTGTAAGTTCGGAACAGAATGAAAAATCACGAAAGAGCTACAACACACGTTTGGATTCTTTCTCGTTCCGTTATTCGCAATAAACTTGAATGACAGCGTTCGCTCGCGACGGTGCTTCTCGACGAACAAAGAATTATCTTCTTAAAACAAATCCATACCTCAGAAGCTCTGTGCTTCCTTAGCTTATAAGATTTTCTTATTGGGTTTATCCGATCGAGCAATAGCACGAATATACAAACATAATTTCATTATAATAAAATGTGCCAAAAACGTCAGAAAGTAAAGAATAGTTTTGGATCCGTTTATTGATGCTGACAACAGCATACTTTTGGAAGCTCAATCTGCTTCAGAATCTAAGCTGGAGCTAGTGTGTAGAATCAGTGTGGAATACGTTATCAGCTAGTGATTGTACAAATTAAACTCTTTTGGATATGTAGAACATGGAATACTGGATCATTCTAACGCCCGAAAGAGCTTGTCCTACTATCTTTATTTCTTTTATCTCCTATTTTGTTAAGTAAGCAGAATTTCTGCGGGGATACAGTGGTATGGTGCAAGAAGCAATGAAGTTAGTAAGGCAGTATGAGCGATCATTTTATTTTTTGCGAAGACATCATCAATTCTTCCGATTGCATTACAATGCTCATTTCAAGATTTAGATTGATAAATCCAATCCCTATACCCGATTTATATCAATCCAGCCAAACCTTGTTCTCATATCTAAGTTTATCATGAATTTGTAGCCTGATCACAATTTATCTGGTACTTTCCTACCGTTGAGAAAGGAACCTTCTAACCTTTTATATTACTGTAAAATATTAGTACGTATCCGTTATTGCCAGCACTGCTGTTGCTCATTTAATGCTATTGAAAACATAAAAATGAGCTAAATTACGCACAAGTACACACTGCTCCAAGTTCATAAAATAAACAAATGTTTTCCGAACGTACCGAATGTGGCCTTTGTCGAAGCTTTCTGTAAAAAAGTGATTGTCTTGGCATATGTTTTAGGATTATGAGCCAAATTATATAATTTGTTAAACCATTCTCGCGGGACTAGGCGAGTCAGAAAAATTGATTTAATAATGTCAGAATTGTAAAAAAAATGGTAAGATTCAAACGGAAGGATGTGATAACTGCTGGATTATTGGGTGCCTTGCGTTTCTGATAACTATTAATTTATTTAGACCTTTAACCACGCGCTCCGCTGATTACGAGGAAGTTACGAGTATAGTATAATATTTTTGTACATCGCTAACACTACATATGAAATGCCGATTTCATGATTAGTGGAGTGTTTGATAATATTTTTTGAGCAATAGCCTATATAATTGAAACCGGTGCAACGTTTTTTACACCTGGCGTCCAATCGATTTAATGATATCGGTAGAAAGTTTGAATTCCACGCGTAAAGTGACGCTCGCTTTGTGTCCAATATTTTAAAAAGTTTTTGTTCATCCTCTACTACGCTCTAATCCTCTTTGCTTTTGTTTAAATAAATTTGATGAAACAACAATTTGGTGTTAAACCGACAATTAAGTGAGTTAGATTGCGTGTTCCGTTCGACTCTACCAGTCATTAAAGCCTTATGAATGACTAAGCTACTTTTGTGAATTATGATGAAAATTGGAAATTGTTCGAAACTCTTACGTGTTAAGCCGTAGACAGGTTCTTTATTTAGAAATCATTCGTTGCTCGCTTTATCTATGCCTGTTAGTACCTTTGTTTATCTTAAATTATTAAATTGTAACAAAGGGAACATGCAGTAATACGCTCTTAATTAGAATAGTACTCAGGTAAAAACATTCAATAAGACTTCCTAAAAGCATTTTACGTATTTGTCGCTTGCTGTGGTTAAAGGTCGACCATGTGATCCTTGGACGCTGACGGTTCTAAATAGTTGTTTCTAAAACTCTAAAATGTCATGATATCGTATCAACCTGATTTTTGTGAATACTTACATGCTAGACACAAACTTTGCTGTCATAAAATCGAGGGATAGTTGTAAATGTTCGTTAATTTCTTAAAATAATGTGTATATACATAGTATTAACTGTAAATAAGTCAATAACCTGATTTCAAAACAGAAGTTAGTTTGAAAAACAAATTGAATGGCATTAAAATAACAGACCATGAAACCGAATAGGTTATTTTATGCATATATATAGTACATTTTAAGCGATAATCTTCGAAAACTGGTAAAGGGTTTTTCGTTTCTCTCAACACAAACAAATTGAAATGTTAAGTAGTCATTTTCATGTCAGCTTCCAGGGATAACTGATTTAGTGTTGCGAATATCTTCTCCACTGGTACTCAATCCACATTTAAATACGTAATTTTTTAATACATTAAAGTAGATTTTTAAATGTTTGGCGTCTAGTATGGCAATAAAATTATTGTGAAAAAGTATAAAAGGATCCAATATCGTAAACGCTTTTTAATATAGAATATGTAAATAATTCTAATCTGATAGGTTAATAGGACTGTAAAAAATTTAATCTACCTCAATTGAAACTTAATCTTACGCCTAGAAATTAATGATTACTTTAGGTTAGTGAGAAAGAGAATGTTAGTTTTTATAATCTATATGAGAAAAGAAACAATCAACCGAAGAGTGGCTTAAAATTTGTGGACAAACAAGTGTTAGAATTTTTTTTAAATTTCCAAATCATATTAACGATATCACAATTATTACATGTTATAAAATTATTAAATCAGTCTTAGCTTTTTTTGCTTTAAACATTACAGCAGTAATAGATTGTTATGAAAGAAAGAACATAAAAACACTTGAAAACTAAATTGTACACTAAGTTCATATAACTTGTTGTGTTAATGTTAGTGTGTGCTGCAATATCGAAATTCATTTCATTACATCATCCTTAGCATGTAGAGTTATATTTGGACCTTTGCCATAGTGAGGAGTTTAAGCCATTTTAAATAATGGTACGTCATAATCATAGTCTTTTTTTTATTTACACTCGACCAGCCTTATATTGAAGAATAATATTTTTTTTCCATTTAACTTATACAGTAATATATCAGGAATGTGTACTAAAGTACATGAACGAACAATCGTGAAGCACTCGGCTTCGTATCTACTCCTGTGCAAAATTCTTAAGACGAAAGCTATTACATAAACCGTTGAACACAACTTGCAGGTATCTATTGATAGTGATAACTAATGGCTGTCTCGTGGCGTCTATCTGCGTGTCCTGTTCAGTTAATACACAGTATATAGACACTGTTGCCTGTTGATGACTTTAAAACAATTCACGTTGTGGTTTCAGTGCTTCTTAAAAAATACCTTTTTGGCAAGGTCCAATTTTACTTGTTATCTTTGATCAACAATATAACTAGATTATGATTAATCGGCCATTTTTACGTTTGTTTTGTATTAAAAATTTAAAGGATTAGATTCGTATGTTCGTATTCTAGTATGTAGAGACACGTACGTACACGTAAATTCTTTACTTCGATATATCGTAAAACAATTGAGGTGAGTTACAAAACCTCACGTCAGACATTTAGTGATTTTGTTGATCGAAGCTTTTCGTTTTCTTGCTGCATTTAGTTACGCTCATAGAAATCATTGTATTTTCGCTCGATGTTGGGTTAAAACGTTAAATAACAAAAAAAAAACAAATCCAAATCCCTTAGGGCGTATCTGGGATTTAAAAAATACAAATCGTTCAGAGAGGAACAGGAAAACATTTTTTTTTAAATTATATTTAATGAAACAAAAAAAATCTAAAAACAATTAGGTACTCTTGCCTTAGGGCGTATTTGGGATTTAAAAAAACAAATCGTTCAGAGAGGAAAAGGATTTTTTTTTTAAATTATATTTATTGAAACAAAAAAATATCTAAATACAATTAGGTACCCTTGCCTTAGGGCGTATCTGGGATTTAAAAAATTCAAATCGTTCAGAGAGGAACAGGAAAACAATTAATTTTTTAATTATTTTTAATGAAACAAAAAAAATCTATAAACAATTACATACTCTTGCATATTTCTTTATATAGACCCCATAGCCTGAATGTTGTACGGTTTTAAGTTTTATTAATTTTTTAATCTATTTCAGATTTTAAACGCACTTTTCGTAGATCCGCTAGTCACACAATAGTAGTACTCAAATATCGTGAATTTATTGGTACCTATTTAATTGTTTTAAAACAAACTCTTACAGGTGCTGATTGTAATGATGAAACCAGTCAATCAGCAAATTAACAGTGTATAAATTGATTAGATTTTTAATAATGTTAACAATTAATAGTTATGATGGTTTGAGAACTTGTAATTTAAAACGGTATTGATAACAAATCGCGTCAGCAATATTTGGGTGCATGCGAAATCAGTACAAAAAGCATAGTTTATACTCCTATATTTAAATGTTTGCTAGGATTGTTACATAAATATACAACGATGACGACAATATATTTTTTATAATGTTTTAGACTTTAAATGATATTTTTAATATTATTGTTAACATATCAAAGACTACTTTGTATAACCGATAATAATTGTACTAGGCCGAGTGCACAGAGGTCTCAACCGTTTTGCTTCGTAAATGCATATTTCAATGCTCTACATTTTTCTTATACTGTTCATGTAGGTTGAGCTTCGGGCCTCTGTGTGCTTGTTATAAGTCTGTTCCAAAAGTACATATTTTTTGCCAATTGTTTATTCATTGTTTCATTAGAAAAGGACATGTTATTGGCATTGACTTTTAAGGGTTATTTCCGGAAGCGAGTCTTGCTCCAACTAGTATCACCAATCATCAAGTACTAAATAGTGAATATATATTTGGCGCCTGAACGGGGGGTCAACTAGTAATGATTTTGCAATATCAAGTTTAAGTCATTCCCTAATACTTATTCAGTATTTTTGTAGAATTTTCTGCACTACAGCCATAGATCGATAGAATGCAATATTTTACCTGATTTTATAATACGGTCTATCGTGTTACTTTCCTATCCTTATTCTGTTACTTAGTAAAGCGATTTAATGTTTAATTTCAAATACCTACCAAAAATATAGACTATGAATCCAATCAATCATTTGTAATTTCGTCAAAAATAGTCGGACGAAATATTCAAATAATGTGAGACTCGTTCTGGAAGGCCCTTAATTTTGTATTTATTTACAGTGTCAGCAGACAATAAAATGTATCATATCTTGTTTAATGTATAGTAACACAAAGTGTTCACTAATCCCTTTTTTATTGGGAATATTTTACGCATAATTTTGATTGTTAAATTTTTATATCCCAGTTTTTATCAGAAAATGAGTGTGACTCATTGTATTTTTTTTTAAATAACTGAAAACATGTTGTGTAGCTTGTGGAATACCAAATAATACGTAATTATATTTTTATGTTTACGTCGTTTAATAGCTGTATATTACTTTGTTTAACTGTTAAGACATGTGACTTTGCTTAACAGTTCTAAATTATAGAAGGAAGTTTTGGTTTATCATACAAATAGGACTTTGTACAATAAATTATGTAAATTATATTTTTCTGAAAATTTCATAATGAATGTTATAACATATATCTTACGATGAACATTTCCAAAAGTTCTTACTCTAAACTTCTAGCAAAACGACGCTGATCAATAGGTATACGTAATTTGGTACATACAAGTAACATAGGGGCCCTATAATATTAAAAAATACTTGTTTGAATTATAACAATAAAAAAAGATTATAATAGAAATACGATATTTTAAAGAGAAGAATCTATTTTTGTTACGCTTTTTCAATGAATAAGGCATTTTTATTGAATGTTGGAGTTTAAATATAAATAAAATGTTTGCAGATAAAGCCAGGATACAGTGTTCCATTGCAAGCGATAGGCTGTTGATTCATGTCACCTCCTGGTACTTATCTGATTTTCTGAAAAACAATTATATTGTATTTCAGCCTTTACGATAAACCATCACACAATATCGAGTGTAATGGAACACAACCCTAAAATAAGTGGAATATTGCAGTAACTTATATTCCTTTGGTAAAATACCGCTATGGGTCTATAAAACATTGTGTGTTGTTGAATACTGTTTGATCTAATGTCACTAAATAAACCCTCGCAAAGAGCCCATTGAACATTGTACCTGGTTTATAATAAATGATGTAATGATTTAATATTATGGTCTTCATTGTAATAAATATTTTGATCAACAGTATGGTCGTATTTTGATTTATTGGCATCGATGATAGCACGCAACGGATATTGGAGATTTGGGATTATACAGCAACACATTGCAACCATTGCCACTGTGCTATGCAGTGCAGGTTATCCGTTCAACGTTAGCTTGAGAGTTTCCCAATGATGCAAATGATATACGTATCTATGCATGCAGTCTGCCAATCAGTTGATTGTTGATACATACAAGTCTGCGCTACACTCTGCACTGCTGTATTTTATTTTTCTTTGGATTGACTATTGTATAACATTTCAAGACAACCTTTACGGTAGTCCATAAAAGGACGATGGACAAAAATGTATGGAACCTGGTACCAGCACCAATCGAAATGTATGATACACCGTTGGAAAGGTTTTTTAGTGTAGAATAACAATAACCAAGGCGCCAGTCCCAGTTTGCTGTCCGATCGGAGTAATCACTCCTTGAAAATTATTAATGTTTCCTAATAAGGTATTTCAATCAGGTCAATTTCTTCTCCATTTCGCCATAGTATTCATGTTTATTTTTTATTATGAGGTTAAGTTATAAGCGGTGACAGCCCAGTGGCTATATAACTCGTAACTAACTAAACCAAAATAAGACGGCCAAAATAAGAATAGTGTTGTGGTTGGTGCTTGCGCCAAGTGGCTATTAAACAATACAACCATCAAAACTATTGAAATTGTCTTTCCAGTGACGGACCACTCGTATAAGCCGGCTGATAGAACATTTGGAATCATAGAAAGAAAACTTAAGAAGATGGAAGTTATTTTACATCCTAACGAGATATCAGATGAATGATTTTGTTGATATATTTGATATTATACCAAAGCATATTTTTGGTTTTTATTAGGACGATGATGACAGCGTTATTGATCCAGATTTTCAGCCATTATGCTGATACTGTAGTTGATATGGATGCAATTATTGAAGAATGTGAACGCAGTGAGCCTATTGCTGGACCCTCATCTGCAGATCCTGGACAGCAAGATAGCTATTCAAATAAAGCTTCTTAACTAATGAACCAGAATTAGGAGCATCTTCAAACATTGTAGTCAGAATGTCGCGGGGCATACCAAGACATCAGAATTATCAACATTAATAATTACTTCCTTGGTATTACTGGAGTACTTAGCTAAAGAGGGTATATTGAATCTTGGGACAGTACGACGCAATCGCATTCCCGATTGCAAACTACCCAAGGTTAGGTGCTGACAAGGAAGTAATGAAAAAAAAACGCGGATTTTCCGTTGAATATGAATATGGCGAATATGGACGGAATTGATGTGTCAAACGTCATATGGAAAGACAACAAAGTGTCATCTTTCGCTGGTGAATTGCCGAAGGCCCAAGACATGGACCGATGTAGAGTGGAGCAAGGTTCTATTTTCGATGAAGCCAGAATCTCTTTATTTGGTGAGGACCGACGTCGTAAAGTGCTAAGAAGACCAGGAGAGCGTTATTCAGCGGTATGTTTTGAAGAAATTACGCCGTGCCCCCACCGCACGGCGGTCTCTGGTCTCTGGTCTCTGGCGGCTCTGTCATGTTTTGGGTTGGCATAACTTCTGAAGATCGTACAGAGTTAGTTGTCGTAGAAAATGGATCTCTAAATGCACAACGCTATATCACGGTACTCCTAATTCCTCATGCACAGCCAGCGTTAGTTGTAACAGGAAGTGCTGCTGTGTTTATGGACGACAATGCTCGAGCACACCGAGCGGGCGACCGCGACGTAGACGCGTACTTAAGTGAAGTCGGGATCCGCCGGTTAGATTGGCCAGCACGAAGTCCCGACCTCAATCCTATTGAGCATCTATGGGACTATCTAAAACGACGCGTTAGAGCTGTACACCCAGCCCCACAGAACATCTGGGAGCTCAAAATTGCTAATACGACCGAATGGGAGCGTATTCCCCAAGAAGTCATAAAAAACCTCCTCCAAAGCATGCCACGAAGAATTGCAGCAGTTACTTCAGCCAGAGGAGGCCACACTCGATATAAATTTTTATTTTATTGTATATAATTTTTAGTAAATAAAGGAGAAAGTCAATTTAAGTTACCTTTTTATTATTGTCAAAATGAGTTATTTTCTAAAAATCAAAATAAAACAAATTTAGATCGAGTTAATTACCAAACAAAAGTGTTATTACATCAGTAAATTATATTTGATTTTATTTTGTTGTTTCAAATCCTTTTTAAAAGCTTTTATTTAACTTCACTTGTATGTATCTATGTATGTATGTCCTGGAATCTTGCAATCAATATTTC